>LNAC01000538.1:866636-986953 GCA_002007465.1 Ailurus styani | reverse complement strand
GGGGGGGCAGGACCAGTTCCCCCTCCGCGGGCGGGGGGCGTGCGGGCGCGCGTGTGTGTGTGCGTGTGTGTGCAACCGCCGACCTTGCAGAGGGGATGGCTGCGTGCGGGAGACACTTGCCACTTCTGGGCGCCCTCGCCGCGCGCGAGCGGCCCGAGCTGCGGTCCTGCGAGGCGAGCAGGTACGGAGGGACCCAGCCTCCCCACCCGCGTTCCAGCCGCGGACGCATTTTGCAAGAGGGTGGGGGGTGAGGGAGACCAGGCCTCGGCTTTCCAACCTCCCGGCTTTGTGGCTTTCTTTTCCTTTCGTTCTTTGCTCTAAGTGCCTGTTTACTCCCAGCCACCTGGGTAGTTTCTTTCCGGGTTGGGAGTACGCGCCTGCAGCAGTTGGGAAGTGGGCGGTGGGTTTGGGCGCGGGTCGGCTCAGGCTCGCCCTGGGGTCGGGCTGGGGAAGGAGTTGCTGTTGGAGAGGGGAGGGGGCGGCGGCGGCGGAGCCGGCGGCGAGGAGGAGTCTCAGGGCTGCCGCGCTCGCCTCATCCCGTCCTCCTCCACCTCCTCCTCATGCTCTCCGCATCCACTCCGGGCTCCTTCCTGAGCTGGCACTTCCATTCCCCCTCCTCCTGGCATGCGAAGCGCTTTGTTCAGTGCAGCGTTGCAGAGGGGTTTTCCCAGGCTCCGCCCTCCACATTCATTCATGTTTTTTCTCCTTGCAACTGTCTTTACGCTTTTCGATCGTGTCATGTTTTTGCTCCATGTAGTATTTATTTCTTTCCTGTAAAGGAACGGTTTATTACTCGTCCTAGTCGCTCTAGTGCCGTTGTCTTTGCATGGACTCACTTCCCCCCACAAGGATTTAAACATGGGATGGACAGCTAGGGACAGTGGGTGGGCAGGGAGCGGGGTAGCAGAGAGCTGTTACTGATTGGGAATTTGCATATTTTATATTTATGCTCTTGATACGGGGTCACGTGATTATATTACATTCGGAGTTCACGCTTTAGAAACTTCCAAATATCGTGACCATTTAAGAGCTTTAAGTTTGACAGCGAATGTAGTTAAGCAGTCATACAATTTATTTGGCCCTGATGTCTCTGAATTCTCTATTGAATCAAGCTTTGTGAATCGGATATTGGATGTCTTTAATGCAGGGAGTTGAGGAACCATATCTTATAGATCATTTAATACGGGGCTAAAGTATACAGTATTTGGCCATCACATTTCTTACTCTTCTCTATGCAGTTAAAAACATTGCAAGTAATTTTGTGCAGTGCCCACACACAGCCTTATCAGAGGTAAAATACTGAAGTTAATTGTGGCCTTCTGTTTCTTCTTTGTGATAATGAAATCATAAATTTCTAAAACCTTATACAACCTTATACAGGGATATTAGATCTGACTTTTCCCCCATAGTCTTTCTTAAGGAGAATTAATATTTGAGTATTTTTGTGTGCCAGGCAGTGGACATCTACATGGTTTAGTGTAGACCTTACAACAGCCCTGTGAGGCGGATACTATTTCCTAGTTTCACAGTTGGGAAATCTGATCTTCAGAGAGGTTAGGTACCTTAACAAGGCCACACAGTAAGGGATAGACCCTGGCTTTGAACCCAGTCCCGGTTGACCCTAAAATATATAGTCATGACTTGTGCTCCACAGCCTCTTGAATCCCTATTCCACTGAATACCTATTATCTCTGCTGAGAAAGTGAGCACGGAGACTGAGTCATGTGTGCCACAGTGTTTAGTTGCTGACCACGGGCAGGTTAGTCAACCTCTCCCCATCTCATCTTATCTATAAAGTAGATAAATGATAGCTATCTTACCAGTTATTATTAAGATCGGATTAGGTAATGTGTAGAAAGTACAGAGGCACCCTGCAGGGGCTCAGTATGTATTCTCTCGTTTCTTCTACAGTACTGGTTACAAGTTTTAAACAGAGCATTGTTATCCCATTGTTGTGCTTTGCGAAGTGATAAAACATAATTTCCCACTTAACATCATCAGCTTTATTCCAGGAAATTAAAACTAAAGTTTTAGCTCTAGGATCCGTGAGGATCTTGTGGAAGAGGAGACAGAGGGGGCTGGTTTGGGAAGAGGGATGATCAGGTTTTGAATTACTATTGTTTTGGCATATTGCATTTCTGATCACTGATTTTAGGATGTATAAGTCAGGACAGACCAAGTCATGCTGCAGTAACAAATAACTCCCAACCCTTAGCCACTTAAAACAACAAAGGTCTCTTTCTTGTTGATGCTCCATGATCATGGTAGGTTAGCAAGAGCTCATCTCTGTGTTGCAACTCTCACTGTCTGGAACGGTGCCTGTCCCATGGCAGAGGGAACAGAGAGCGCTGGAGGATTTTGCTTTGATAACTAAATGGTACAGCCTAGAAACAGGGCATGTCTCCTCCACTCATAGGTCATTAGCCAGAACTGGTCACACATTGTAGTTAAACACAGCGAGGCATAAAGTAGAATCCTGGCATAAGCCTAGAAGAAAATACTAGAATAATTGGGGAGCAGCTCCAATAGCAACCACATATATTAACTGAATTAATTCAGTAAAATAAGGTGAATGAGACATGGTCCTTGTTCCCAAAGAGCTTATGAACCAGCAGCAGCATTTCATACAGCAGAACCCTTTTTTTTTTTAAAGATTTTATTTATTTATTTGACACAGATCAGATCACAAGTAGGCAGAGAGAGAGGCAGGCAGAGAGAGAGGAGGAAGCAGGCTCCCCACTGAGCAGGGAGCCCGATGTAGGCCTCGATCCCAGGACCCTGAGATCATGACCTGAGCCGAAGGCAGAGGCTTTAACCCACTGAGCCACCCAGGCGCCCCAGCAGAACCCTTTTATAGCCTCATGCTATACTTTAATCGTACCCTGCGATGTCACTTTAAAACACCGTGGAGTGAATCTTTTTCACTCTTTGATGAAAGTACAGTGATTTTCTGTTTTCTCCGTAAGAAAGTCCAGAGAATAGCAGAATGAGATATCCTATGGTTAATTAAANCACTTTAAAACACCGTGGAGTGAATCTTTTTCACTCTTTGATGAAAGTACAGTGATTTTCTGCTTTCTCCGTAAGAAAGTCCAGAGAATAGCAGAATGAGATATCCTATGGTTAATTAAAAGTTAGTAAGTTTTTGCAGGTATCTCTGGCTTGGTTATCTTTCATTGGGTTTAGGTGAGTGCTGAACTAAGCCATGATTTTTGAAGTGTATCTTTCCTTTGAAGGTAGTAAAGTGTGATTTTTTTTTTTTCTTTTTCAGCACGTGGATTAATTGATGGATGTTGAGTTTAATGGAGCTACCTTTTTGTGACCTGCTCTTCCCACAGTTTCTAAGAAGAAAAAGGGGCCCCTGAATCAAAGAAGATGCCTCGAACTAAACAGATTCATCCCAGAAATCTAAGAGGTAAGGTTCTGCATGAAACAGAAGTAAGGTTTACAGTAAATCCAACAATAAAGTATTTCTTGGGTGACAGGAATGGCGGCTTGCTGGATGTTGACCCTGGTCCGCAGTGAGCTCCCAGAGGGCTCCATTTCTCTCGTTCACTTCCAGTTTTCCTGCACAAGTCCCATCTCTCAGGAAACGTTTCATAAATATTTGTTGAATGAATTAATCAAATTTGACAAAATTACAGTGCCCTCCCAACCATTAGTGCGGGTACAAAAGGGAGAGATTTACTTTTCTCTTAACAGAGACAGCATTTGCCCGGAGGAATCTGAAATGAATAGTTGGATATTCTTTGCCAATAGGATTTTTTTTAACCCCTCCCCCATACTACTTCTGAGATGTATTTCTGCATGACTCTATATGTTAGATTATCAAGAAGTGAAGAGTTGTAGCTGACGTTAACTCAGACCGTTATTTGCAGAACTCGGGGGCAACGTGACCTATTTTCCATAAGGAAGCAATTAGTCAAAATTACACATGCTATGTACATTTCATGCAAAGGTGAAAAATGTATGTTGCTCCTTCACTGTGGAGAGAGATTTTAATTTTGAGAAAGTAAGCTTATTTTAGTTAATTGTTTTGAAAGACGTATGTTATTCTAATGTGTTATATCAACTGGGAAGAACAATTATCTTTTATATTCAATTTTAGTAGATAAGGGTATAGGAGTGCTAAACAAAGAACAATTACAGCAAATATAAACCCCAACGGGGTGAAATATCTTACGACGTATTTACTATTACAGAAAAAAATTCTCAGGCATATGCAAGTTAAAAAAAATAAAGATCCAACAGATTAATTGAGAGATGTTTCCTCGTGAAATAAATTTGGCCAGTCACTGTGGGCTGATCATTGAAAACGTGGTCAATTTTGTGGCCTCCTCCAATCTGGAACAGTGTGTGTTTCCTGTCTGGAAGAGTGCTGGAACTCTTTGCTGGCCTAGGTGGCTGCCTCAGCCAAGTTCAAATTGATGGTTATAGCACTGGTGTTCAATGAGGTGAGGCTTCAGATGGAGAACATTAAGTCTTGTTTGTCGAAGTCTGATTTTTCAGAGTCATATAGAAAATGTTGCAAATTGACCATGTATTTGCCTATTTTTCTCACTAGAACCTGAACTCCCACAAGTAGGTACTTTCTCTCATTTACTCTTAGAGGCAAAGCCTTCACACTCCTGGGTACCAGCCGAAGTTGACATTTGGAGTCCTGGGCTCAGTTTCTCTAATTCATCCGTCTAAGAGGGTGCACCACTGTAGCCTGTGGCTGGTAGATGCCTTAGCCCAGCACAGGTCCTGGCGGCTAATAGGAGCCCAGATATTTGTTGAAATGAATACATGATGGGTCTTAAAGTATTGTTTATTAGGTGATAAATAGTAAACATTTTTCACATTTAAAATATATACAGGCATACCTTAGAGATATTGTGGGTTCTGTTCCTGAACACTGCCATAAAGCAAATACCATGAGAAAGCAAGTCAAATGAATTTTTGGGTTTCCCAGTTAAATAGAAGTTATGTTTACACTCTACTGTGGTCTCTGAAGTGTGCAATAGCATTATTTTTAAATTGTACATACTTGAATTAAAAAATACTTTCTGCTAAAAAAAAATGCTGATCACCTGGGCTTTCAGCGAGTTGTAATCACTGATCACAGATCATCGTAGCAAATATAACAATAACGGAAAAGCTTTTAAAAGGTTGTGAGAATTACCATAATGTGACACAGAGACATGAAGTGAGCAAATGCTGTTGGACCTGATAAACCCAGGGTTGCCAGAAACTCCTCCAATTTGTAAAAGACGGCGTCTGCAGAAAGCAACAAAACAGAGCACAATAAAACAAGGTGTGCCTGTATTTTGTAATATTCTGGATCACATGGCCATCCAGAGAAATGCAGATGTTAGGCCACAGACTGTCTTCCTTTCTGTACCAAATGTACAACCCACTGGGTAGTCGTTGAACTGTTCCTGTTGCGCTGTTCTAGGAGGTACGGCTAAAATGATCCTCAAACCTGGACCCTGAAAGAGCTTGGGGTTGAGGAGGGGAGACATGCATCGTGAGGGAAGAGCAGAGGTATGGAGCTTCCACAGAGGTGGGGCCTCATACTGTGTCCTGATCGTGGTTGGGGGGCAGTTTGGAGTGGGGCAGCGTGGGAAGGGAAGAGAAGCAAAGGTCCCATCTGAAGTGGGTTCTTAGGGCTGAGGAATTACGCACGAAGCTGATTAAGACAGGGTGAGTGCCTTTCATCCTGGAGTAGGAGCTAATGCAGTGACTCGGGGAATCCAAACCAGTCAGGGTTCTTGTCCATTACTGGAGTGAACACAGTTCCATTCAGGGGGCCAGGTAGGGGGAGGGAGAGGGTAGGAGACTGGGGCAAGACAATTAGAAATCAGATCCTAAGGGTCCACCAAATCTGAGTCTAAATGTAGTATGCAGAGTTAAAACTTTGAATAAGAAAGCTGGCTTATTTTCCGAAATTAAGATGTTTTTAAAGTTTTCTAAGAGAATATGAAGTAAGTTCGGTTCTGGCCCATCATTGAGAATTTCAGAGAATTTGCTTCACTAAGGCAGTAATGACTCAGGTACCGCAGAGCAGATCAAAGTAGATTAGCACAAGANAGACTCCCTGCTGAGCAGAGAGCCCGATGCGGGCCTCGATCCCAGGACCCTGAGATCATGACCTGAGCCGAAGGCAGGGGCTTTAACCCACTGAGCCACCCAGGCGCCCAAGATGTTTTTAAAGTTTTCTAAGAGAATATGAAGTAAGTACGGTTCTGGCCCATCATTGAGAATTTCAGAGAATTTGCTTCACTAAGGCAGTAATGACTCAGGTACCGCAGAGCAGATCAAAGTAGATTAGCACAAGACAGCCTATGGAAGCCACGTCCTGGAGCTGAAGACTGGCCAGGTCTGGGGCAGGGGTGGGGGGGCGGGGATGGACTGGGGGCTTGGGCAGCCCTTTGTGGGTGAGGCGGCGTATCTGAGCCAGTGAGCTTACTCAGCCAAGAGGGATGAGGGCGAGGCTGTTCCTGTCTGGGAAACCCCAGCAAACAGGCACAAAGGCAAGAAAGTGCTAAGGTATAACACCTTTAGAATTTCCACTTCCCTTCTAAAAATGTATTTGAGGACTGTATCCCTGAGCACAGGTTGGGGGTTAAAGTAAGCAGGTATGTTCTGAATTGCAATTCCTCGGTTATTCCTGAAGAAACTGATTTTGCTGGTTTAAAAAAAAAGAAAGAAAGTAAACATTAGGTACTGAAATGAATTGTTTAGCATTTATTTTGTGTCTCACTGTGACCGTTGAAATATCATGTTTGTTTTGCCTTACCTGTCACCTGCTGCTTTGACTTACAGAAGACCTACCACGTAAGTTAGCTATGAAATGGGGAGAGAGGAAATCAGAAGACCAGAAAGCCGGTCACAGCCCACCTTGCTCTGGTGAGCACGTTGCTCACGCTACTTTAAGTGCATTGCTTCTTTCCAGGCTTCCGTGTAAAACAGTCTGTGAAATATCTGTCTTGTGTTTGGCAATTAAGTCAGTAATAAAAGATTTATACTTAAACTCAAATTATATGTTCATTATGCTTTCATGGCAGTTTTAACTCTTAAAATATAATTTTTCTTTGATTTATTCTGTTCTTCAGCTGGTATTGGTGTCGTCCTAAGGCTATGCAAAGCCGTAGGGTAATCCTGTTCTAACTTTCTGGAATATGAATTTTATTTGGGGGAAAATATGTATACAGATGTGTGTGATTCATGTATTAAAATATACAAGTCATATTTGAATATACAAAATTTGTATGGATTTAAATGAGGCACGCACACACAGTGCTCCTCTAGGAGGTGGAATTTACACTTCTCTGCTGTCAGAGGTTCTTTAGTGGAAAGTATGAGAACTGATGGTAAGGGCGGGATATGAATTTGGGCAAAAATGAAACAGAATTAGAATTGATGGGAATCTGTTGTAGGTGTGGGGTTTGTTGAATTCTAGTGTCTTCACCCTTGGCCCTATAAACCAGATAGAACCTTTGTCTTTGGTGCCTGTCTGCGTGAAGCAGGTGGGGAGGGTTTAACATGGACCTATCCTCTTTTTTTTTTTTTAAGATTTTATTTATTTATTTTAGAGAGAGAGAGTAGGGGGAGGAGCAAAGGGGGAGGGGCAAGCAGACTCCAGGTTGAGCACAGAGCCAGATGTGGGGCTCGATCCCAGGACCCCAAGATCATGACCTGAGCTGAAATCAAGGGTCGGATGCTTAACTGAATGAGCCACCCAGGAGCCCCTCCTAACTGATGTATCCTTTGTGAAGGTGAATGAGAATTTATGAAGAGCATGAGGGAAACACTTGGTGTTCAGAAGCAAGGCTTTGTATGTTGTGGTAGGTTCCCTGGAGCAGGCTCTTGGCCACTGTGTGGCCAGCTCTAGGGCTGGAGCTCCCATATGTAGTCTTGATGAATGTCCCAGCAGGGCAGTGCCCCCTTCGCCAGCAGTTGTTCGTTTCTGATCAGCCATCTCCCCCTCCTTCCCTTTGCTTGGCCTTTGCTTGGCCTTTGCTTCGCCTTTGCTTTGGACTTTGCTGGGACTTAGGTAACCCGGATGGAGGAAATGGGGACTTGCTGGGGTTCCATGTCTGTCCTCTTAAGAGAAAGGGCTGTTTTTCTGTTACACCAGTCATTATCGTGAATGTGTTCACAATACATTCACAAAACTTTGGGGAAGAAGGAACATTTTTTAGTTGAGTTTGGGCCTAGAGTTTCAAAAACTGATGTACTTTAAGATTGGAAGTCAGTGTAGAAAATACCAAGTGTTAACCTTTTGCGAAATGGTGAATTTTTTTAACCTTTAGCAAAACATATTTGGGGAATTTTGGTGTGGCTGTTTTTCATTTTTATTGGTTGAGTGCATTTGGCTCTGAGCACACTGCTTTATTGTAATCTGAGAAGTAAAGGGAGAGGTCCACACACGGGGTCTGTGGATGCCCATCATCTTGGAAGGTGACGTCCAAGGTCTTGAGTATGGCTTGGACACAGTTTGGCCTTCTTGTTCTCCGTGTATCTGGTGAATAATCTGCCATTTCAAGAGCTTAGCCCCCAGATCCAGCATTTCTGTGCTTGCTCTTCTTTCTAGAAAGTATTTCTTTCCCTTTCCCGTTTCCACTCTGTTTTCTTATTCTGTGTGGGAGATGTGTCTGCCAAAGCAGACTTCTTTTCCTCTTTGAGCTGCCCGTCCCCCCATCTCCTACCTTCTCCCCTGCCACCGCGCCCCCCAGCATACATGGTGGGCCTCCACGGCTTGTGTCTCCAGGTTCCTTACCGTACTTCTGATACTGCATCATCATTATTCTGCAGATCATCTTAGCTGGGTATAACTTCCATGTCAGCAGAGCATGTTCTAGTCATCCATCCGTATGTTCTAGTCACCCATCCGTATTCCACAAAAACGTATTTGCGTTAGCATATTAGCAAACTAGAGGGTTAAAGATGATTTGTACTCTCGAAATGTGTATACACTTCTGAACCTTGATGAGCAAATGCTTCTTGTGATATTTGGTGGCCTCTGATTAAAAAAACGTGTCATAATTTGGAATTTTCATCGCCTGAACCAAGTTGTTATTTGTTCACTTTTGTTTTACATTAGTTTTTGCCCTAGGATTCCTCAAGTTTATCTCTTCGGTACATTTAATTAACATAATGGTAAAGTGTCTGACCTCAGGTTATCACCGGCTAGCTGTGTGGCCTTGGGCAAGCAGCAAGTGTTGGTTTCCTCCTCTGCAAAGCAGAGATAATGTGTGAAGATTAGGTAACACGGCAACATTTAGCACGATGCCTGACACCGGGTAAACACTCAACATCACTTTCTCTAAAAAAATGGTTTGTGCCAAACTCTTGGGTTGCATGTGCTTTGCAAACAGAGGCCACCCAGGAGCGGTGTGATGCTACCTCAGTGTGCGCAGCACGGATCATCCACAGGTCTTACGGTCCTGGCAGTCCAGGGTTTGGGCCTCGGAAGAGAACCATCGCTGCAGGAAAGCTTTGGGAAGGATCCTTCTCACCCAGAGTGCGGCCTCAGTCTGTCCTTCTACATGGATTCAAACCTTACCTCGCGTTTTGAATTAGTTCTCAGGAAACTGATTGCCAAGTCTTCTGTTTTATAGTAACGGAACTGCTTTTAGAAGCATTCCACGTTCACGGTCTTGTAGGACGGAGGTGATGAGCCATAGCCCACGCTCCCGTGTAAGTTCTAAGACGACACCACTCTCCATCCCCCGTCTCGTGTGGGAACTTGGAAACCCAGTGGGTTTTCAGGACTAATCTGATAAATGTGAATATTTTCATTTGCTATCAGTGCGTGGACCCACTCCAGTGACTTGTACCCATCACCTGTCACGAAGAAAATCTTGTGTTTTCTTGTTATGTGGGGATGGTCTTGTTGAGCTTATAAGTAGAATAAGTTTAGTTTTGATGATTTTTATTTTTTTAATTTTTATTTTTGTTTATTTTTTAAAAGTTTTTATTTGAGAGAGAGAGAAAGAGAGAGAAGGAGCAGGGGAGGGTCAGAGGGAGGAGAAGCAGACTCCCCGCTGAGCAGGGAGCCAGATGTGGGACTCTATCCTGGAACTGCAGGATCACCACCTGAGCTGAAGGCAGATGCTTAACCTTAAGCCACCCAGGTGCCCCTAATTCTGATGATTTTTAGATGGCATGTCAGCTGTTCATGCATATTGTTTTTTATCTTTTTTTTTTAAGATTTTATTTATTTATTTGACAGAGGGAGAGAGATCACAAGTAGGCAGAGATGCAGGCAGAGAGAGGGGGAAGCAGGCTCTCCGCTGAGCAGAGAGCCCGATGCAGGCCTCGGTCCCAGGACCCTGAGATCATGACCTGAGCCGAAGGCAAGGCTTTAACCCATTGAGCCACCCAGGCGCCCCTGTTTTTTATCTTTGAATGTTAAGTCAACAGTTCTACGTTGACTTAATTAACATAATGGTAAAGTGTCTGACCTCAGGTTATCACGGGCTAGCTGTGTGGCCTTGGGCAAGCAGCCTTAAGATTTGAGAAGTCAGAAATCTTGCGGGGTAAACAATCCAATTTAAAAAAAATTTTTTTTGTAGATGCCTGCAGCTAGGAAGGAAATAAGTAAATAACTTAACTCACAGTTACGTTTTTGATGATAAAGGTAAGAAAGGTATTGGAGTTACTAGCAGCTATCATATAAGTTGCTGTTAATTCATCTGACTAGGATAAAAGTAGGAGAATAGGTTTCATAAAGCAAGCCTCCCATTTGTTTTCCGATCATTTTTTCCAGCTCATATTGAGAGCTTATTTGATGCTTTTGGAATTCTTATTAACATAAACCAAATGCTTTTTTCTTTTTAAAAGCAAATACAAAATGTAATAATACGATTAATCAGAGTAATGATTTTATTTTAGAATATCTTTGCACAAAATGTATTCTGATGAGGTATAATTTTATCTTATCATAGAATTGGAAAATACATAATGTGTATAAAATCTCTTATTATATCCAAAAATTTTTAAGCTCCACCTTTAGAATACCCTGTAATTTGAACACATCTGGGACAAAGTTGATTCTTGTGTTATCTGAAAAAATACTTTATGAATCAATTAAGTGCCTTATTTTTTCATTCCCATATTATTTTAAAACATTTTAACAGTGCTCTTTTGCATATTAATAAGGTGCCAAAATTACAAATAGTGCTCAGGTATTCTTATAAAACCCTTGATATTTGTAATGTTGTTAGCCACCAAACACTGCAGGGCAAAACCTTGTAACCAGGTAGTGTCCTTTCTTCTCAATACTCAAGTCTTTCTTGAGAAGGAAGTTCTCGTTGACTATTAGGCTTTTATTTGGGGGCTTTTATTTGGGGTAGCATTGCATTAATTTTGACTTTTTAAAATAAATGTAAGTAATCTTTACACCCAGTGTAGGGCTCAAACTTACAACCTTGAGTTCAAGAGTTGTGTGCACTACCTACTGAGCCAGCCAGGCGTGACTCTTTTTAAAAGATTGTGTTTTAATTTGAGAGAAAGAACTGGCGGGGTAGGAACGGGGTTGTCAGGGAGGGTCAGAAGGAAAGGGACAAGCAAACTCCCCGCTGACCAGGGAGCCTGATGCAGGGCTCAAACCCAGGACCCCAGGATTATGACCTGAGCCGAAGGCTGATGCTTAACTGACTGAACCACCCAGGCACCCCCAGGTGTCACTTTTTAAAATAAACTTAAAATGTAAGGTTCTTAGAAATTTTCTATGATGAATTTTGTTCTAGAAAATATTCTGGGGCCATGCTGCCATGCTAAAGTACTTTAAAAAAAAATACAGTGATCTTAAACTAGTTGGCTGCTAAGTAATTAACTAGCATAGCCGTCCTTTAAGTGTGAAGTGGGACCAGAGTAGTCAAAGAGTTATTCCTGCTTAATTGATGTGAAGCTGGGTGTTAATGGTACTTGGGTATTTATGTGCATTGGTATTTTTGTGTGCCTATGTGGTTAGAGTATGAATTTACTCAAACTTCCTTATTGCTTTGCATTTGATAGTGTGGTTATATGTGCTTATTTCCCAATTCTTAAAAAGATTTGCCAGTGAAGAAAAAGATGAGATCAGCATGTAATTGCTTAATATTGCAGTATTCAAATAGATGTTAAGCATTTAATTGAGACCATGTTCGATAGTTTAAAAAGAGGTAAAAATGAACTGAGCTGATACACAGCACAGGGACCTGGGAGGTGCCGTTGAACAGTGCCAGAGATGTGTCCGGGACTCCTCTCTCCTGCTGGCTTCTCGGACGCCTCTCCAGGAGAATCCTACAAATTCTACAGCTGGGAAGGACAGACTTGGAAGTCATTCAGTTCATCCTCCTCATTTTACAGATGAGAACATTGGCCAGAGAAGTTTAAGTAAATCGACTTTGAGCAGCTTGTTTGTATCTTATTGGAGATATTTGTCAAGGGGTCTTTAGAATTTTCTTTTTTAAATCATACTACTTCCCATAGTTATGTTTCATTGTGGGCTGGCGGCAAGAGGGACGGTGTGTTTTATTAGTTATTAGTGCCTCCATAGGTAGGCGTGGGGATGAAGCACAGAGAAGTTGCTGGCTGCCCAGGGCCCCACGGCCGGGAGGCTCCAGTGCCTTTGCTCTTGACTGTCATGCTTATACTTGCCCATGTTGACAGCAGAGTTTTGTGATTAGTCCAAGCTTACAAATGCTCTCCATCCCGGTTAGAAAATAAAGCTGTCTAGCACTGCACATAGGGCGAGGTCACTCAAGATCAGAACTTGAAGGACTTTTCTTTTCCCCCTTTAAGTCTTTAATTGTTTAAATTCATTTCTGTGCTGTTGATGTCTATATTACTCCAAGCTGGATTTGCTATTACACACAGGAATTTCCAGGCTCTTCGAGAGAGAGAATAGGTGTTCCATCGAGGATGTTTGCTCACTTATTTATTTAGTAACATGGAGTTGAGAGTGGAGATACCTTGCTTGAAATGGGAAATGGCAGTATTTATTTATTTTTTTTTTATAATTAATTTTCTATTTTATTTNTTGTTTAAATTCATTTCTGTGCTGTTGATGTCTATATTACTCCAAGCTGGATTTGCTATTACACACAGGAATTTCCAGGCTCTTCGAGAGAGAGAATAGGTGTTCCATCGAGGATGTTTGCTCACTTATTTATTTAGTAACATGGAGTTGAGAGTGGAGATACCTTGCTTGAAATGGGAAATGGCAGTATTTATTTATTTATTTTTTATAATTAATTTTCTATTTTAAAAATGTATCTTTGAAATGTAGTTGACATACAGTGTTATATTAGTTTCAGGTGTTCAACATAGCGATGTGACAGTTCTAGACATAGCTCAGTGCTCACCTTGATAAATGTAGTCACCATCTGTCACCATACAAGGTTATTGTGGTATTATTGCCTGTATTCCCTATGCTCTACTTTCCATCTCTGTGACTTATTTCTCTTCTAACTGGAAACTGGTACCTCTTAATCCTCTTCACCTGTTTTGCCCATTCACCCATGCACCTCCCCTCTGGTGACCACCAGTTTGTTCTCTGTTTACGAGTCAGTTTCTGCTCTTTATTTGTTTTGTTTTTTTAGATTCCACGTATAAGTGAAATCACATGGTATTTGTCTTTCTCTACCTAATTTGGCCTAGCACAATACACTCCAGGTCCATCCATGTTGGTACAAATGGCAAAATTTTGTTCTTTCTTTACGGCTAAGTAACACTCTGTTGTGTATGTGTGCCATATCTTCTTTATTCTTCTGGGAGCGGACCCTTGGGTTGCTTTCGTATCTTGGCTGTCGGAAATAATCCTGCAATAAGCACAGGGGTATGTGTAACCTTTCAGATTAGTGTTTTTGTTTTCTTTGGGTAAATACCCAGTAAAGGATTACCGGATCATGTGGTATGTCTATTTTTAAGAAGAATGGCAGTATTTAAATGGGCATCTCAGCCTAACAGTTGAAATTTTAGACATAAATGCTTGAAAACTATTTCTGGGAAAACTAATGTGAAAATATTAAAATTCTAAGTAAAATATAGATGAAGACATTTTGTAATTTTTCCTCATAAGTCGGTACAGAAGAATATAGAAAATGTACTATTTTAGATATATTTGGACTCTCCTAGATTGTACATGTAGATGAAGGGCAAATGAAGAATGAAAGGGAGATTTTATCTGTCTTCCCTTTAATTCCACAAACAGTGAAGGTGCTAGTATGCTACGCTTAGAAATAAAACCCTCACACCTAGCCTTCTAAGGGTTTTTCATCTAATATGTCTTCAAATATATGAAAAAGATCTAAGGGCAATATAAAGCAACAAATTTAAGATTAATATGGAACATTGCAGTGTGGAGCTCTCAAAGGGAAAATGAAGCAAAACCAAACTGGTTGAGATAAATCAATCAGAAAATACTTCTTAGAGGAGTTAACTTTTTTCCAAATGAAAACCTGAACGAAGCAGAGATTTGAGATGAACTTTTAAAGAAAGGAAGGATAGATTGGTAGAGAAAATAAGTTGTTTTGAGACTCTGCCAGAAGATAGATCGGGGGAAAATCATACAGGAGTGATTGTTGGTCTAATTTGCTTGATTAGAGTGGATTTCTCAATGAACTTAAAACTTTAAGGAAGAAGAATAAAGGAAACTTTGTAGGTTTGATGTGTGTAGTTTATATTTACGATGATTATAAAATCACCAAGTTGAGTTCTTCTATAGTAAGTTGAGTATTTATAAAAGATAGGTCAGAGGCTAGAGACTGTCATACAGTACTTTGAAATTTAAAGATTCACTTACTTATTTCGAGAGAGCGTATGCGTGCACAACTGGGAGGGGCTGAGGGAGAGGGACAGAGAATCTGAAGCAGACTCCGAGCCAAGCATGGAGTCCGACACGGGGCTGGATCTCATGATGGTGAGACCACTACGTGAGCCAGAACCAAGAGTCAGATGCTTAACCGACTACACCACCCAGGTGCCCTAATGCTTTGAAATTTAAAACAACCTCCACACAAGAGGCTTTTTAGAGCAGTGAGACTGCTCTGTACGACACTATAGTGGTGGATATGTGTCGTCGTGTGTTTGTCCAAGTCTATAGAATGTACAGCCCCAAGAGGGACTGTCAGTGGTGGACTCTGAGTGATGATGTGTCCATGTAGGCTCATCAGTTATAACCCAGTCTATTGCTCTGGTGGGAGCTGCTGACAGTAAGAGAGGCTGTGCGTGTGTGGAGGAGAGGGGCATATGAGAAGTCTCAGTACTGTCCCCCCAATTTTGTTATGAACCTTAAACTGTTTTAAAAAATAAAGTGTATTCTAGGGGCGCCTGGGTGGCTCACTGGGTTAAAGCCTCTGCCTTTGGCTCAGGTCACGATCTCAGGGTCCTGGGATGGAGCCCCGCATCGGGCTCCTTGCTCAGCGGGGAGCCTGCTTCCTCCTCTCTCTCTGCCTGACTCTCTGCCTGCTTGTGATCGCTCTCTCTCTCTCTGTCAAATAAATAAATAAAATCTTTAAAAAAAAAAAGTATATTCTAAAAAAAACACCACCTCCACCTAGGGTCAGTATGATTTGTTAATATCCAGGAAAAGGATGGTAGGTTAAAAGAATGAGGCAGTCTCTGTCTCTCTGTCTCTATCTCAGATCATCTTCATGCATATGAACAAACTAGCAAAAGAATAATATGACCTTGAGCAAATAACTTGAATTGAGTTTCTTCCTTGAGAACAAGGCATGGGAGTAGACAAGGGTTGGCAGTGGGGTGATGTTGATCTATAATTTTCTTTTTAGCTTTAAATGGTGGTTATTCTAAGGCAAGGGTCAACAAACCACAGTCTAATGGTCGAATCCAGTCTTCCACCCGTTTTTACAAATACAGTTTTATTGGAACTTGGCCATGTCCACTCATTTACATATGCCCCTGCCTGCTTTCCTGCTATAGCAGGAGTTGGAAATGGCTCAGAAAGCCTAGAATATTTGCTGTCTAACCTTTTACACAGTTTGCTGATCCCTGTCAATGGAATAGAGAGGAATTGGATTATTTATTTAGAAACCTCTTTATGTTTGGGAATGAGTAAAAATGTTTCATCTGTCATTAGAGGACTGTAGGAATGAATTGTAGGGGAACTCAGAGGGGCTGCTTTAGGGTCTGCTTCCTGCCAAGCATGAGAAGGGAATTCACATTCATTTGGTTCAGAGGTGAAGGGAAAGCCTTAGAGGTTCAGTTGGTCTTGACAGAAGGATTTAGTTGTTCTTGATGTTCTGATACCAGGATCGTGGGTCTCTACTCAAAAGGCCTGGGTCATCAGGGGGCCATTCTGTTAGAGCACTGTCCTTCTTCCAATTATATTGTGTCCATTAGTCACCTCTATATTTAACTCACAGTGGTAGAAAAATATCATAAGCTGCTATTCCCAATGCTGTGGGCAAAGCCACCAAACATTTTGTGAAGGATTGTTCCCCAGAAAAATGGGTTCTAGGAGGCTGTCCCGCCACTTGAGAGTGGCGTGTCAAGACTAGGACCTGTCAACCTGCTTAACTGCTATTGATACATTAGGCCCGACAATTTGTACTTCAGTTTCAGAGAGCACGATTGCGTTTCTGAATGTCTGAATTTTCAATATTATCTACACCACCATCTTTAATCTCCAAGTAATTATTTCTGGTGGTTTTGGGGTGGTGGAATGACAGTGAGTAGAGAAGATATTTTTATGTTCTGGTGTTTTTTGTTTTTTTTTTTTACTTTATTTTGATTAAGTTTAAATACTTTATGTTAAGGATGGACCTGGTTGAGTTCATAGTAACTATTTGACGAGTTTGAGAAATGCTTTTGAGAAACAATGCCGATTGGGGGCACCTGGGTGGCTCAGTCTGTTAAGCGTCTGCCTTCGGCTCAGGTCATGATCCCAGGGTCCTGGGATCGAGCCCTGCATTGGGCTCCCTGCTCAGTGGGGAGTCTGCTTCTCCCTCTCCCTCTGCCTCTCCCCACACTTGTTCTCTCTCTCTCTTTCTCTCAAATAATGTCTTAAAAAAAAAAAAAGGCAATGCTTATTCTCCACAGCACATTGGAACTTTAGCCTTGTTGTTGTGGTACCTGCCAATGTTAGCATGTGGCTCAAAAATGGTATGAGATTCAGTATGTTAACATGTGACCTTTCTCAGTGAAGAGCAGAGCCATAGTACTCATGAAGGGAGGCGAACACAGAGGGCCACTTTGGAAGCCTCTGCCTGGACTCCTGTAGGCCCTGCTGGGATGGGTTGGACACACTGTGGAGTTCAACAGCTCTGCCCCTGTCTCTTACCAGATTTATAGTTGAAGACACAGAGACCATAATGACTTAGACATGCAAGTCCAGCCAGCTGTGCAAACATTTGATGAGTGAACATAGAAATGACATTGAATTTACATGTGGAAGCAGACGTGTGACTGTGTGGCAGAGGGGTCAGAGCGTTATGCGGCCTTCTGTCTGTTGATAGTTCAGGTTGACCTGTTATGTGTCGGTGGAATCAATGTTGTATGAGTGATGAGTGACATGCTTCCGTTTACAGTAACATCTTCAGGAATGTGGAGTTCCATTAAGGTTTCATGGAAAGAGTGCGTTTTTCAGTCTCCAGACAGTAGTTTATCGCCTCAGAAACCACTGCACAATATATATATTTTTTACAGCTTTTCAGGATATTATTTACATGCAATAAAATTCACCCATCGTAAGTGTACCGTTCAGTGAAATTTAGTAAATTTACTAAGTTGTGCTTCCTTGACCACAGTCAGTTTTAGAACATGTTCATCACCCCCAACATTTCCCTGAGCCTGGTAGGAGTCATCATGCTCCCAGGCAACTGCTCGCCTGCTTTCTGGCTCTTTACCTCTGCCTTTTCTGGACCTTTAATAGACTGGGGTCACACAATTTACGGTCTTACGTCTGTAGTTTCTTTCAATGAGCGTGACGTATTTGAGACACACATTGTAGCGTGTATCAGGATTTTTTTTTTACCTTTTATTGCTAAGTAATATTCTAGTATATGAATGTATCACCTTTGATTTGTCCATCCAGGTGATGGCCATTTGGATTGTTTTCAGTTGTTGGCTATTCTGACTGATGTTGTAAGCAGCGACGCCCAAGTCTGCAGTTAGCTGGGGTGTTCTATAAATGCCACTTAAGTCACCTCGGTGGTCAACATCTGTCTTACCTGACACAATTATAGAGATCCCAGCTCTCGTAGGATTGCTGTTCGCATGGTATATCTTTCCCTACCCTTTTATTTGGGCCTTTGGATTCTTTGAACCTAAGGCTTGTCTCTTGTGGACAGGGTGTTGTTGGAATTGGTCTTTTATTCAGCCCGACAGCTTGTCTTCTGTGTGGGCTGTTCATTCCATTCACACTGATGTGCTTATTGTTGGATATATGTCTACCGTTTTATTTCTTTTCTATTTGTCTTATATATATATGTATGTGTGTATATATATGTATGCGTATATATGTATATGTATGTGTGTATATGTATTTTTTAAAGATTTATTTATTTGACAGAGAGAACGAGAGAGAGGAGAATGCATGCAGGGGGATGGAGGAAGGGTTGGGGGAGGGAGAGAGAATCTTCAAGCAGACTCACCACTGAGCACAGAGCCCAACCTGGTGCTCGATCCCACAACCCTGAGATCATGACCTGAGCCGAAGCCAAGAATTAAACGCTTAACTGACTGAGCCATCCAGGCGCCCCTGTTTGCCTCATACTTTTGTTCTCCTGTGTGTCTGCCTTCTTTTGCATTAAATATTTTTTTGGTATACAGTTCTGATTTCTCTGTTGCATTTGTTGTTTTTACTATATTTTTGAGCAATTTTCTTAGTGGTTGCTCTAGACATTATAATATGCCCCTTAAAGTATCCCTCTCTACTTGAGAATACTACTACTTGAACCATGGTAAAACATGGATACTTTGATCTTGTTTGTCTCTTTTTTTCTCCTTTATTGCTGTTCTTGTCAAAAATGTTTCATCCTTTTGTTATAACCCTAGCTAGACAGTGTTAAATTGTAGCTATCTACAATCTTAAGTTTTTTTAAAACATTTAAGGTAAGAAATGATGGGGTGCCTGGGTGGCTCAGTGGGTTAAAGCCTCTGACTTTGGCTCAGGTCATGATCTCAGGGTCCTGGGATCAAGGCCCGCATCAGGCTCTCTGCTCAACGGGGAGCCTGCTTCCTCCTCTCTCTCTGCCTGCCTCTCTGCCTACTTGTAATCTCTCTCTGTGTCAAATAAATAAATAAAATCTTAAAAAAAAACATTTAAGGTAAGAAATGAGAGAAAACAGTAAAAGTCTTCTACCCACTGGTATCTTTACTATATCTGACACTCTTCATTTCTTCATGTGGACTCAGATAATCTTCTGTGTCACTTCTATTCAACCCAAAGTACTTGATATAGCATTTTCTATAAGGTGGGTCTTTGAGCAGCAAATTGTCTTTAAAAAAAAAAAATCATAGAATGCTCTCCCCCACCCTTTTTCAGTTTTGAAAAGTAGTTTTCTGGCTATTGAATTCTTAGCTGGTAGCGTTTTTTTCCCTTTCATCACTGTGGACCTTCCACTGCCTTCTGACCTGCATTGTTTCTGAGGATTAGTCAGCTGTTTCATGTGTGTGTGTGTGTGTGTGTGTGTGTGTGTGTGTGTGTGTGTGTGCGCGCGCGCTCTGTGCACAATGAATTGTTTTTTGCTTGATGCTTTCAAGTTTTTCTTTGTCAGCAGTTTGAGCGCTCTATTTAGGTGTGGATTTCTTTGTATTTATCCTGTTTTGAGTTGAACCTCTTCGATATGGAGATTAGCAGGTTTTTTTTTTTATCAAATTTGGGAAGTTTTAGGCCATTTTTTCTGAAGATATTTTTTTTTTACCCTTTCCCTGCTACACATATGTGGTAAACTTGGTGTCATTTCACAAGCCCATGAGGTTCTGTTCATTTTTCTTTCATGTTTTCTTTCTGTTCCTCAGACTGGCTAATTTCCATAGTACTGTCATCAGCTGTACTGATCTTTTTCTTGTACCAGCTCAAATTTGCTTTTGAACCCCTCTAATAAATGTTTTATCGCATTTCTTTTACCTTTCAACTCCAGAATTTTTCACTTGGTTCTTTTTTATAAGTTATATCTCTTTATCGAGGTTCTGTATTTCTTGAGGTATCATCATATTTTAATTCTTAAAGGGATGGTTTCCCTCAGTTCTTTCTTTATTTTAATTTTCTGTTTTCTTCAGTTCTTTAAATGTGTATATTCATGTAATTGCTACTTTGAAGTCTTAATCTGTTAAACATTTGGAGACCCTAGAGACAGCTCATATTGACTGCTTTTTCCTGAGTATGGGTCATGCTTTCTGTTTCTCCTCATGCCTCTCAAGTTTTTGTTGAGTATTTTACACTTCAGGTAATAGATCGGAGCAGCTCCTTTTGTTGATTCTTGCCAAGTGTATATTTTGGTATTGCTGTTGTTGTTTTGTTTGTTTCTTTACTAACTTGCCTGGGATAAATCTGCAAAGGCTGTCTCTCCCGTACTGTGTGGCTTCTGCTGTCTTTTCAGATTTGTTGTTCATTTGTTCTCTTGTTGTTCCTTGAGCCTGGTTTCCTAGGGGTCAGCCCCGTGCCTCATAGTTTTGTGTTCAGCCAGTGATTGGTCAGAGGTTGACCTTGAGTCGGTAGAGCTTGCACTCTGCTGATGGATGGTGTGTAGGCTGGGGAGCACATTCAGATTTCAGGCAGTTCTCACTTCTGCCCTGGCTTGTACTTTCAGCCAAACCCCCTTGCAGCTTTGTTGTGTGTATAGGGGTGGGTTCCGTCATCAAGGAATGTGTGGGTGACATGAGCCCACTCTGGTGTCTACGGTGCATATGCAGAATCTCTGGTCAACCTGGGATATCTGTAGAGTTTATCAAGGGCACTGTGGTTCTCTCACCTCTGGAACTCCCTGTTAAATCTCAGCCCGTTGGCTGGGGTCTTGCTTGGCCTGCATGGGACCTTAGCTGCATAGGAGCCTCAGGCCTTTGTATTCTCCTGCTTATGGGATTGCCCCTCTGACAGTGCTCCGTATCTAGTGGCCTGGACTGGTGGTGGCAGTGAAGCTGCTGGTTCTCTCAGCCCACTCTCCAGTTGAACCATTGCACTGATGGAGCTGGGGGCGTGGGGATGGGAATCACCACCAGCAGAAACCACGTGGGCTGGTGCTGCGCTGGTCCTGCCTCAAGTTCAGTACTTTTTCACAAGAAATACTTGTCAGTTTGTGATTGGCTGCGGTTGATTTCCAGAATGTTGAACTGATGGGTTTCTGAGTTTTGCCTGGCTTTATAAGTTGTGTTTTGGGGAGAAGATCTGCCTACTTCATTAATTTTGTCATTGCTTCATTTTCTTTGAAGCTCTGAGCCCCACCCTGGTTCCTCCGAACATCAGTTTCAGGCTGTGTTTTTAACACGCCTTTTACTCAGGACTGCTCACGGAGACCCATCAAGTGGGCTGAAAATCAAATTGCTTTTGAAAAGATACAAAAAGTGAGATGATTGTGCCCTTAGGATACTAATGTAACCGTTATTGATATTAAATATCCATACTATGCAGTTAAACACTAGCACACTGATAACTTTTTTGTCTAAGTTTCTGTCACTGAAAGAGTGGTTCGGTTGTGGAAAAAAAAATGCAGACGCTTTGGGGTTTTGAAGTTGTGGAATTGGATTGAATCCTGATTCTGTGATTTACCAGGTCTGTGATTTACATTGTGCTTTTTGACCCCTGTGAGTCTGGGTTTCCTCACCTTCAATTGTGAATAATAATACCTACCTGATGAGTTATCCTAGAGATTAAATGTAACATCGAGGAAACATTTGGAACATAGTAGGTGTTCAGTAAATGTTAGCCTGTGATTGGGAATGCAGTTTTGGTAACTTTCCTTTTTCAGATTATCTGCTTCTTGCTTTATCTAGCTTTGCTTTCTGAGCTTCCTTTTCCTTCTGTGGAATAATTTTGGTACTTTATGCAGTACTGAAGCATACAGTATCTTTTCCTCAGAGATCATTTTGGTTGAATGCTCTTTCCAGATATCCAAGTGTTCCCAATATTTAACAGTGATTTCCTTTCTGAAATCCAAATTTTATGTGCTTATAAGTGGCAGTGAAACTTTTTATGGCCACTTTATGGTGAATGAGCTCATATGTATAAGATTGCCTTTTGGGGAGGTCTATAAAATGAAAGAAAGTGGATCATTATCTAGATGTCCTCAGGACATGATTGGAAGGGACAAGGCAAGGTCTCTGGTAGAGATGATCAAAAAGACTTTTACAGAGAAATTTTCTTGGATCTTGCTGGACCACAGTTCACTCCATTCAACTTTGGAGACTCTGATACTTAAGTCCATAGGGAGGAAGTGGTGGCTTTGGTTGCATCATTAGGTTGTAATGTCATTTTTGGTTTGAGAGAGGATCTGGTTGGACTAAGGCATATCCAGAGCCTTTTATGAATAGCCATATTTTTCTATGATTTCAAAGCTGAGAAGCTAACAGTTCCTCTTAATGTAACATTTTACTTAACTGTCAGAGCACCCTATGCCAGAATAGTTGTAATAAAGTTGGGCACCTGGATGGCTCAGTGGGTTAAGCCTCTGCCTTCGGCTCAGGTCATGATCTCAGGGTCCTGGGATCGAGGCCTGTGTCGGGCTCTCTGCTCAGCAGGGAGCCTGCTTCCTCCTCCCTCTCAGCCTGCCTCTCAGCCTACTTGTGATCTCTCTCTCTCTGTCAAATAAATAAATAAAATCTTTAAAAAAAAATTTTTTTAAAGTTAAATTTCTAGACACTGCCTCTTCTTGGAAGTGTTAATTTTCTCCTGAAGAATGTGTGTGTTGTGGATGCTGTGTTTATCATGAGTAATTCTTGAAAATAAACTACTTAAGGGGCACCTGGGTGGCTCAGTTGGTTAAATGTCTTTCTTCTGCTCAGGTCATGATCCTGGAGTCCTGGGATCGAGCCCCGCATCGGGCTCCCTGCTCAGCAGGGTTTCTGCTTCTCCCTCTCCCACTGCCTGTAGCTCTCCCTGCTTGTGCTCTGTCTCTGTCTCTTTGTCTTTCTCTCTCTCTGTCAAATAAATAAAATCTTTTTTTTAAAAAAGAAGAGAAAGTAATTAAGCTTAAGTTTCGCAATGTTGACATTGCAGAATTTAGACATACAGGAAATCAGGCCGCAGAGCTCTCTCACTGTAGAGTGAAATCAGGAAGTCAGGTACAGGGTAGACAGGATTGTGCGGATGTCTTACAGGAGTCACCCTGCCCTTGGAGGTGCAGCTGGGTGCTGTCTGGAATGAGGTCTGATCCAGCAACTCACACATGCCTGTAATATGCATGATACAGCGAAGTTCTGTAGTTAAATCATGGATTTGCCCACATTAAATTTTAGCACCCGTACTTGTTGCAGGAATAAAGTGTGGCGTTAAACAGGCAGATTGCTTGTGTTAAACACTGATACAAATGCAGGGCTCCAGACAGGTCTGTAACAGGTTTATAAAAATTACTGCTTTTGTTCTCTCAGGCTTTAAAAATCAACCCAGTATTTATGTTAAAAATTTTAGGAGAGTTTTATTAAATGAAATAAAGGTTTAGACTTTTCCTTCTCTGTAGATTGGCTATTTTTTCTTGTGCACTCAGGGAACATTTGATAAGTAAACCGTGCAAAGTGCTGGGTTCTGCGAGTGCAGTGGAGGGCACGAGAGTAGCTGTGGCGTAAATTTATGCCAGCCTCCAGCTGCCAGCATTTCAGTAGGAGCAGAAGACAAGCCCCTAGCAGAAACAAGTCCCAGGCGATGTGTGGCATGGGGGCTAGTAGAGCTGCTGGGAGAGACTGGGAAGGGAGGCAGTGCTTTCTGGTTGGTAGGAAAGCTGTCTCCGGCCCTGAGAACTTTCTTTACTTGTCCATTTTGAACCAGTTCTCTGAGTCCCCACATCAACGCACAAAACCTGCACATGCATTTCTGATTTCCCTTCATTGTGAAAGCCTGAAAGAGAGGCAAGAGGAATTCATAGGTGAGCGACTTGGTGAAGGAGCAGAGCTTGGACACTTGGGGTGGCTTCTCTCCTTGAGGGCCGAGCTAGGCTGCTTGCGGCGTCCAACCTGACCTGTCACCCGAAACACCTTATAAGTGCAAGATCTCACTGAACGAAAAGATCCCGGAGAAACAACTCAAGTAAGCTTGGGGGCTGGACACACGCTAGATAGACTGGGGGAAAATACCATTTGTGTGAATCAAGCTGTTGGTACCAAATTTATGAAGAACTACTGACACCTCATGGATGTGGATATTATTTTTAGTTACATAAAGCATGTTTGCATATGAAGCAGAGTCTCTCTGCACATGAGTACGGACGCATGTATGGTCTTGGCTCTGACTGATCTGTGAGCTTAATCTGTGACAACGACAACTGTTCAGTATATTCCCAAGTTATTTGAAAGTAAAGTTGGTGTATATCTGTTGACTAACAGCTTCATCTCTCCCAAGGTATCCATATTAGTTTTATAGAATTCTGCTGATAGGACTTACGGAAAGTGAAAAGCAAGGTATCATGTGAATAATTCATTATTCTTTTCAGATTTATATGCGTTATTCTTTTAGGAAAGAATCATAATCATGGTGTTCTTTTTTAGCGATGTAATAAGGACAGTGAAGAGAGGTGGAGTGTGAGAACTTACTGACGGGTGAACCTAGATAAGTCTACACTGAAAAACTGCATATAGTTCACTTTACTTTTCATGTATCTCTTCCTCTGTGGACTTCCTTACATATCCGCCAACTTGGTTGTTTCCAAAATCTATTTCAAAAGTTTATCTTACCTGCTAACATTTGTAATTTTGGAATCATCCTAGATGTACATGAACATCCATAAACAGGGGAAGATCAGGGATAGGGTGGCTGGGTGATGGACACTGGGGAGGGAATGTGCTATGGTGAGTGCTGTGAAATGTGTAAGACTGATGATTCACAGACCTGTATCCCTGAAGCAAATAATACATTTTATGTCAGTAAAAAAAAAAAAAAAAAAGGAAAGAAAGAAAACAGTGTTGCAATTAATAAGTAGGTGCTTGAAGGGCAGGAAGAAACTGGAATTTCACCCCACAAAGCAACATAAATTTTAGAGAGTGGACATATAAAGAAAATCAAAAGATAGAAAAGTATAGAAAATGGAGAGGAACATCCCAGACCTCTGGAGAGGTAACATTCTCAGGTTTGGAGAATTACAACTCAGGAATAAAAAGCATGGCAGATCTAAAAATAAAAGGATTTATCTCAGAGATGATTGCTAATATTAAAATGGTAGCTTATTGGGACGCCTGGGTGGCTCAGTTGGTTGGGTGACTGCCTTCGGCTCAGGTCCTGATCCTGGAGTCCCAGGATCGAGTCTCACATCAGGCTCCCTGCTCAGCGGGGAGTCTGCTTCTCCCTCTGACCTCTCTCCTCTCATTCTTTTCTCTCTCTCTAAGAGATAAATAAAATCTTTAAAAATAAAAAATTAAAAAAATTAAATTAAAGATAAGATACGGCAATAGGTGAGCAGACAAATTACTCTTAGTAATAAAGAGGGAAAGTAAAAACTGGAGATAATTTTTGTTTACCAATGCACTTAATATTTTTTTTTTTAAACACTCAGGGTGCCTAACGTTGGTAGAAGAGGGGTTATCATTTGTTGTGGATGACGTAGTGGGGCTATAAAGGTTCTTATGCTTCTTACGTATTCAGTTTATACTCCTCATAAATCCCTTTAAATAAACGCCTTCGCCCAGTGTTCTATGTCTTGAAATTTATCCCGAAGATATTATTTGTCAGAGGGAAAAAGATACTTCCCCAGAGATACTAATTTTACTATAATCCTTAGTAGAAAAATAGAAGTCACTCGAATGCCCCTTAATGTAGAATAGTAAATTGATCTTCTGTACTAACAGACTTGAAAAATGATAGCTTTGAGATCCTGTGGAAAGATGAAAAATGCTCACCGTATGTGAAAATATATGTCTAGTGTAGAATATGCAATTATATGGCCTTTGTGGATGTGCTTCTGTTGGCGTGGCAGCAGTACGAGAATTGTAAACCATTTTGGACACCGATCGAGCATTTGCCATGTGACTCTCAGTTTTATTTGTCAGGCTGTGCTCTGGGCCCCGCTCGGGCCCTGGGAGGTAGAGCTCCTCAGGCGACGGTGTGTGGTCGTGCAGATGGACCCTTACGCAGCTCACGGTACCGTTGGAAAGAGTGGCTTTCCAGAGAAGGGGATTCATGAGCTGAGTCTTGGAGAACGTGGAAGAAGGAGTTGGCCGAATCACCTGGGAGGACGTGATGTGAGCAGAGGTGACAGTGCGAATAAAGGCGTGAAGCGTGAATCATGGGGCAACGTGCGTGTTTACAAGGACCGTCTTATTTCCAGGGTAAACTTAAGCATGAAGAGTGGTGTAGATGGCACAGGGTGGGCAGTGAGGACCAGGGCTTGGAGGGTGTGTATGTTACTAAGGCTGGAAGTAGACTCTTGTTTTCACCTCATGCAGTGTTTTCTTTGAGAGTACCCATTCTTTGTTAGTCGTGCTCCCGCCTATAGATGTTGAGTATTTTTGGTTGTCCGACTGTACAGTAAACCCAAGTGAAGGGCACAGAATCAAAACGGGTACTCATTTGTGTCAGTGTCTTTGTGTGTTTACTACTGTGGTCATTCATACATTGATCTGTGGTGATTTTCATGAGACCGTATGCCAATCAGTGGCAAAAATTAAATTTTCTGACTCCTGATCCATGAAACTCTATTTCCTTTGTAGTTTATTGCTGTAGGTTAGAGCTGAATATGAACATATTTGTGGGTAATGCAGTTTTATGTGTTTAGGAAACAAGTTTTATTGAATATTATGGGAAAGAATTTTGTGTATGCAAGAGGTAGTAGCAGTATTTTGCTCGTTTTTTTTAATTCTTAGTTATAAAATATAAATTCTGACATTTATTGTTTTTCTATGTCTTTTTTATTTTAGGCATCTTGTATAGGAAAAATTAAGGAGCATGGTACATTTCTTAGGACACTAATACCATGCAAATTCTTTATGTTTAAATGTTTTGACCTATTGATGTCCTTTCAGTAGAAGGCAAATAATAGTAGCTCTATTAGATCTTATTAGAGCTTCTTCTAAAGAAGCACAGATGTTATAATTTATGTGTTTTTTTTAATATTTGAGGACTGTCTTATGAATAATTGGTTTCCTTTTTTTATCCTGTATGTATGTTTTATGCACTTAAAAACATAAGGAAACAGTCCAAGTGTTTATTGACTGATTAATGAATTTAATAAAGATGTGGTGTGCGCACACATGCACGCATACACACACACACACACTCTGGAATACTACTCAGCCATCAAAAACAGTGGAATCTGGCCATTTGCAACAATATGTATGATTCAGAGGATATAATGCTAAAGTGAAATAAGTCGGAAAAAGACAAATACTGTATGATTACACTCATATATGCAATTTGGAGACAAGGCAAATAAAGAAAAAAGAGGAAACAAAAAGCAGACTCTGAATACAGAGAACAAACAGGTGGTTAGCAGAGGGGAGGTGGATGAAGAAAATGAGTGAAATAGGTGAAGGGGATTGAAAGTACACTTACCAGGACACCTGGGTGGCTCAGTTGGTTAAGTATCTGACTTCAACTTGGGTCATGATCTCGGTCCTGGGATCGAGCCCCGCATCGGCTCCTTGCTCAGCAGGGGAGTCTGCTTCTCCCTCTCCCTCTCCCTCTCCTTCCACTCATGTAGTTTCTCTCTCTCTCTCTCTCTCAAAAAAAAAAAATACATTTATCACGATGAGCACTGAGTGAGTAAAGAATTGTTGAACCAGGATATTGTACACCTGAAACTAATATAACACTGCCTGTTAATTATATTTCAATTAAAAATAAAATAAAGTTAAGTAGAAGTCACCATGAAAAAATAAAAGCATTCTAAGAAAGGTTCCATAGATTTTACTCGGCTGCAAAGATGTATACAGCATACATGAACTGTTAAGAACCACCTCCCCCAACCTCTACGTCTCTCCCAAAACCAGAAAGGGAAAGGACCAGGGTGAACTTTAAAAATAAACACATTTCTACTCTGTGAACCTCTACTCTGCCTCTTAGGAGCTCTGTGGCTGAGGCCTCTAACTTCTGAGATGCATCCTCCATTATCAAGTATGTAGGATGCAGCTATGCTTAGGTTGGTGATGAGGATTAAGATAGATGCCCAGCAGGGTAACCTGCACATCGAATAAATGTCGTTACCTCCGGTCCTCTTACCAGAAACTAGCTGTGTGCCTTTGGGCAGGCTGTTTATCATTTCCGGATCTTGTATGTTTATTGAAACTGAAAGGATTTAGACCTGTCTAAAGGGAAGCAGGCACTGTCCTTTATTTTGTGGACTGGAAACACACATACATGGACAGGCTTTGTTGTTTCTGGGCCACCTAGCTTTTTCTTTACTGGTTTTCTTTCATTAAATGCTGGCCAGTCACCTTTGGTTGAAACCATGCCTCAAATTGTCTCAAATTATCATTGTCTCAAATTATCATTGAGAGAGATGTGGAAGCTGTCCTGGTAAACAAGCCTCTCTGGGGTTGGCTTACAGGAATCCTTCTTCGGTTCTAAAAATGGTATTTCTGCATTTTGTGACTGGTAACCTGCTCCCCCTAATCTTCACTTGCAGTAGCTTCTTAACCCCTGTTTGATCAGTGGGCTCCAGGTTGATTGGATTGGTTGATGGTGGGTGTGCGGGAGGGCGGTTGGCAGAGACTTACAGAAAAGTACGGTTATATAGTCAGGGCTCATGATGGCAAAGCCTAGAAACTCAGAGAAGGAGTTCATGGGAAGGGTATGGGCTAGCCCAGGTAATTGCCTGCACAGTGGATATTTGTGTTTAATAGACAGGTAGGAGGCTGTGTGTGCAGCCGGAACATGGGAGATCATGGCAGAGGCGAGGAAGGAGGGCCTGGCCTCCCACCATCCAGCTGGTGGATTCTCCAGCAATGGGACGAAGATTCAGATGTTGGGCAGCTAAGAGAAAACACACACAGAAAGGAAAATGAGTGTTTTCTACTGCTGGATCCGGGAGTTGTTGGAAGTGCTTATTATTTGTGTGTTTGAGTGTGCACCTGCTGTGAGTAGGCAGGCACACGCCTGCTTTGGAAGGGGAGGGGGCCCAAGGCTTTCATCAGGGGCCTAAAAGGGCCTTTGATCCCAGAGGAACTACGAAATGGTCTATAATAAAGAGATTTAACTGTGTTTGAATCTTTGCTTTTCCACCAGGTGGTGCAAATCTTTTATGATCACAGAAGTTAATCCTCTTAAAAGATAAGAAAAATTTAAGATTAAGTCATTTTCTCTCTTAAGAGTTTAGCTTGGCTTGACCACACAACAGTGAAGGATCCTTGCACTGATGCTTTCCTTCTTTCTGTCTTTCATAAAGAAACCAGTGGATGTATAACTTCTTCTAAAGTATTGACTACTGTTTTAAGCCAGTCGTAGATTTTGAGGCTGTCCTGCACTATTTTGTTTTGCTCTTTCTAGAAAGAAAGGATGACACCTGGGAAAAAGTGGTAATATATTCAGTATGCTGATTGTTTCACTCAGTTTTTATAACTTTTTGCTTGATACAGAAAACTTGTATGATTTACATTTTTGAAGATAAGAGGGCATCGTGGCGGGCATGTCAGATATTTTAACTGTCTCGCAATGTGACCCAATGACAATTAGAATTGTGATCGAAACAGGAAGGTAGGCGGCTGAATGCAACAGGTCCCTTGACACCATTTTTCATCTGTGAGAGGTAGAAATCACGGCGGGTAGGGTCTTTGTAAGCCAAGTATAAATATTTCATCGCTGGAATAAAGACAATGGATTTTGCATTTGAGTATGTTTACAATTGTCTTAGAAACTTGGGACTGTTTCAGTTTGGACATGTTTTGAATATTTGGGGGGGAAACTATTTGAATACACTTACTAAATTTAAATATTATATACACACACCATTAGAGCTGCTTAAATTATACATTGTCAAGATGATTTTTTTTACAGTTCAGAGGTCGTTTAGCATTTGAATTTGGTTATTTAATAGTTTGGATGTTTATGCCGGTGGTTAGCTAGTTATCAGTTTTAGTTTAGTTTAGTTTTTTTTTTTTTAAGATTTTATTTATTTGACAGGGAGAGAGAGATCACAAGTAGGCAGAGACGTAAGCAGAGGGAGAAGGGGAAGCAGGCTCCCTGCTGAGCAGAGAGCCCGATGCCGATGCGGGGCTCGGTCCCAGGACCCTGAGATCATGACCTGACTTGAAGGCAGAGGCTTAACCCACTGAGCCACCCAGGTGCCCCTTATCAGTTTTAGTTTATCCCGAACAACATTTAAAATATTCCAAGCCCACTGGATATCCTCAAGGTCCCTGCTGGGTGTCTAGAGTTTAGGCGAAAACTTGTTAAATGTAATCATTTTTAATAATCCTTGTGACTCTGCTCTGTAGGAATGATCCAGAGAAGTTCCTTTGTTTTTTTAGTTTATTATCCCATTGGATAATCTCCCAATGGAGAGAAACTGACCATTAATTAACTTTAAATTTCAGCTTAATGAGAAATGTTAAGTACTAAGAACTAAGATTTTGTTGGATAGGGTGATGTGTCTAATGGCCACAAACCATGGTCATAGCTGAGATGTTTTTGTCTCCCAAGAACTAGTTTTTCCTCATTTGAGGCAATACTGCCCCTGTGGAAAAAGCATGGTCTAGGGTCTCCTGTCCTTGAAACCATTTCTTTATTTGTGGCTTGTCTGTAGTGAAAGCAAATGGTTGTGCATTCATTCTAGGGGCATTGCACATGAGTTGCTTATACGATGCATTTGTTGTAATGACTGGAAATTAAATGTGCTTTTCAGTTGCACCTTACTGATTTTCCTTGAATCCGGAGAGTGATACCAAGGGTGCTGGATTCCCTGCCTCCTAAACTAATGTGGCCCCAAACAGTTTATTTTTTGGAGGCATTTTCTCAGGTTAGAAATGGGTGAATTCCTCTGTCTTCTCCATTTCCCTTGTACTTCCTTTGGACTTCTGGTTAGATGGAGAAATGAACCAGACTGTGTTTTTTGTCTGTTTTGTCATAAAGTTTGTGTTTTGCTGAAGAAGAAGCCAAGTAAACAATTTAAAGGTTACAGTGCTTTTCTTGGCAATTTTGCAAAAGAAAGTAGAGTAGCATGTTGGAAGAGGATCACTTAGGCCAGTTTTCTCATTTCGTGTGTAAGAAATGCAACTCTGGGTCCCCCGGGTGGCTCAGTCGGTTAAGCATCTGACTTTGGCTCAGGTCATGATCTCAGGGTCCTGGGGTTGGGCCCTGCATTGGGCTCCACACTGGGCATGGAACCTGGTTGGGATTCTTTCTCCCTTTGCACCCCCTCTAACGCGTACGCACATGTGTGCACACGTGCACTCTCTCTCTCAAATAAATAAATCTTAAGAAAGAAAGGAAGGAAGGAAGAAAAGAAAAGAAAAGGAAGAAAAGGAAGAAAGGAAGAAATGCATGCAAACAACTGGCCAAAAGACTTAGCATGAAACTGCTAGCGTCTCATACATTCCGTTCTGACTTCAGAGGCACAAAAGAAATTCTAATTTTGTTCAGAGAAAGGATCTAACTGATGGGTAGTGGATGTGTGGATTGATGATTGGCCTCCCTCTGTTTTCTTCCCCTTCTAAGCTGTTAATAGCTTGCTGTATCTCTTAATGCATCGTTTCGTTTTTAGACATAAACACACAAAGTTTTGCTAATTTTTAATTTTTTGCTCCAGATGATGACCCTAATTTCCTTTTTTTTTTAAACTTAATAGTTCGATAGGGACATCCTTCCACTCATCAGATATAGACCTTAATTCTTATTTCATTAATCTAATCTAAAATAATTAGTGCTCTAAAATATCAGTTTACCTAACTTATTCAGTTATTTATTTCATAGAACAAATTAGATGGTTTTGGTTTTGTCCTTACCTTTGCCATTACAAACTACTGCAGTAAATATCCTCTGTGTGTACGGTCTACTTATTTATCTTGTTTAAACAAACAATGTGTTTGTTACTTCTCTCGACCATCCCTCTTGCTTCTTCATACCCTTAACTCACTGTCTCTCTTAGTTGTTGGTCTTTGGCTCATCCCTTTGAAGGAGTGCTTTCTCTGTTTGGAGTCATAGCACTTTGTCAGTCATATCATTTGCAAATGTTTCTCTCAGTCTGTATTTTAGTTCTGTTCACAGTACCTTTTAATTATATAGAATTTTAAAACTTTTATATAGTCAAATCCATCAACATGTTTCCTGTCCTAACCTGCAGTGACATAAATATTCTTCTGAAGTTTCTTCTGCTATTTTTAATAGAAATACCATATTTTATGAATTCTAAGATGCACAGTTTTTTTTTTCACTCTCTCACATCTCAGGAGTTGTTTTAATAGCGTGTCATAGTTTAACTGGTAGTATATTTTTCTTTTAGTGGCATATAAAACCACAGTTCATATTATGACTGATGCTTTGAATTCAGTATAATGTGACATTTCCTTTTTTTTTTAAAGATTTTATTAATTTATTTATTTAAGAGAGAGAGAGAGCATGCGCACAAGCTGGGGGGGGCGGACAGAGGGCAAGCAGACTCCCCGCTGAGTGCAGAGCCCAGTGCAGGGCTCGATCCTAGGATCCTGAGAGGCTGACCTGAAAGCAGTCAGATGCTTAACTGAGTCATCCAGGCACCTCTGTGACATTTCTTACATTTAGATCTTTAATTTACTTGTGGTTATTTTTGTATATGTTGTGAGGTAGGGAGTCCATTTTTTTTCCCCCAGAAATAAAACCAGTTTGTCAGGATTGTTTATTAGTTGAAGAATCAATCCTTTTCTCACAGAATTGCTGTAATTTCCCATATATAATTGGCCTCCTGGCCTGGGTTTACTGACTTATTTATTCCTTTGTTGACACCATACACCATACTGTTTCAGTGGCAGTAGCTTTTTAGTGAGTGTTGAATTCCAAAAAGGTTAGTTTGGCTTCACTTTTTTTTTTTTTAATTACATTAGTTAATGTTTCCCTTAAATACCCTAAATTACAATTCCAGAGGCTCTGTTCTCACCTGTTCTTTTTCCTTAAAGTTTTGGTGACCTAGGCAGGCGTTGCGTATGATACCTGCGTGCTCACGAGGGCTCACATAGCAGCGTCTCCCATTGCACTGAGTTTGACTGCAGCTCAGGGGGTGTTCGATGCTTCCCCATCCGGTGCAAGACAGGTTCCCGGTCAGTCGGGTGCTCCCCGGTGTTTCCTTCCTGGATCATTAGTGGCACTTCTAGAAGTTAATGAAACTTAGAGACTGTCCTAGACTTTGTGAAATTTCTGACAACCTCTGATGTCTGTCCTCTAAATCCCAGTGGCATTCCAGTGAGCATGCCAAACAAAAATTCCCAGAGTCTTGCTTCAGAATAATCTGAGGGGTGGACCTTGGGAGTGGTGGGAGAGTGTGGATAATCGCTAAAGATGGGTGAGAGTAAGAATACAGAGTTACGTAGCATTTTATCAATTTTTTATATATTTGGAGTTTTCTGTGATAAGCTGTGTGTGCGTGCGTGCGTGTGTGTGTGTGTGTGTGTGTGATGTCCCAAGCATGTACGTGATGCGTTGTGCAGGGTGGCCTGCCCCTGTTGAGACCGCTGCTCTAAAGCCAAAAATGGAAGCCAGGGAAAATGGGTTTTTGGCTTCCTGACTAAGAATGCTAAATAAATTTGCTCTCCCTATAGAACATTGTTATAATGAATAATTGGGATCTGTATTAATATTTTCCTACTTTGGAGGGCAAATTTATGGGCTTCTTTATGAGCTGGTCAACATACCAACACATGTCATTTTTTTCTAAGGGAAAGTGTATTCTGATTGCTGAACAAAAAGATTTTCGGTTGAACTTGAAAACTGCAGCTTTTTGGGTGCCTGGGTGGCTCAGTGGGTTAAAGCCTCTGCCTTCGGCTCAGGTCATGATCTCAGGGTCCTGGGATCGAGGCCCGCATCGGGCTCTCTGCTCCGCAGGGAGCCTGCTTCTTCCTCTCTCTGTCTCCCTCTCTGCCTACTTGTAATCTCTCTGTCAAGTAAATAAATAAAATCTTTAATTAAAAAAAAGAAAGAAAACTGCAGCTTTTTAATTAGGGCCCAAGACTACATGGCCGGCGCTGTAGCGGGGGGCTTGCTCTGCAGGTGCGCGTCTCAGCAGCCTGCTCCTCCCTGCCCCATGCGGACTGGCCCTGCCTGCCGCCACTGCCGACATTCTGGAGCTCCCGCCGTGATGCTCAGTGACCTGTCATCGTCTGTAGATCCAGGCTGAAAATGCCTTGTGAGAAGGTTCACCTTCTTTTTCCGGTCATAGGACTTCCGTGCATGTGTCCCTGAGTTGTCGGGAGCGGTGGGTTCATGGCATCACCGGGGGGCTGAAGCATGGTGTGGGCCTTGGCTGCTCGTGTTCCATCTCTGTCCCTTCCCTGGTGGGCGGTTGGTCATTTTCCGAGAGAGCGCTGGTTAGAAGTGAGGTTGGGGGAACGCGCGCGCGGATCCCACACTCGCATCGCCCGTCGCAGACAGGCAGCTCGGCCCCGGGTCCTCGGAGGCTCCGTGGGGAGACGGAGGAGCGGGACAGCTCTGCTCTGCCTCCGCGTCGGCTGGCGACACGTTAGAGTCATCTGAAAGGAAGCAGGAGCATGTTGGAGCTACCTGACGTGTCCAGGGAGATTCATTTGGTTCGTGGACTTCCTTTAACTTGTCGTGAGTCGGGCGCATTTTTTAAGGTGTCGTCAGAGTGGGAAGGTGGCCCAGGGCCACTGTGCTGACAACTCCAGAAGACACTGTGAGTGGCGTTCCCTGAGGTTGTGCAATGGGCACAGCCTTGACCTCTCCCCCGACTTTGTTCAGTCAACTCCTTCGGAGTTACTGCTTGCCAGCGAGGCATGCGCCTCTGCGTAACAGACAGATGCTGGTGCTTGAGCCACGCAGGCCTCGGAGGGTGTGTTAGTGGGGTTTGTAGCGTGTAAACACCTTTTTACAGCAGATCTCAAACCTCATTTATTAACAGTTAAAAACCCATTATCATTTTAACAGTGCGTGCTTAGTAAAGGCTTTCTATAACATCTGTAATGGTGTAAACATGCCTAATAAAAATTTTGATTATAACGTTTATAAGCATTGGGAAGCCATGCTTTACAATCATCTTTTAAAGTCTACCAATTTGAAATCCTGTAATTTATATTTTTAATGCTTAAAGTTTCTTTTTATAAATGAATGTGATTTTCGAGTGTTAAGTAGCTTTTGATAGAAACACTGAGTGAAGATGTGAAATGCATGTAATTTAAATAACCCAGAATTCATTGGGGAAAGATTTTCAAATAATTTTAGGAAAGTAGAAACCAGAAAAATTTTACCTTGGTTGTCCTGACTATCTGAACTACCTTGGTAGATTTTATAGACTTTTAAGATTGTGTTCAAAAAACATTTTTTATGTATTTGAAACACCCTGATATTGTAAAGCTGACTAGTAGTTTAAAAATGAACTATGGAGTAATAGCATGTTGGATATGTTATTAAGGATACTGGTGAACATTTATTGGGTCCTTACTGTATTTCTGGACCTGTCTTAATCTCATTACCTCATTTAATCCTCCAAAAAAAGTCCTGCAGCCCATCGATATTATGTTGTCCCCATTTCAGAGAGGGGAAGACTGAGGCATAAAGGAGCCAGAAGCCACAGACCTCACAGAAATCACATGAGGAAGCTGAAGGTACAATTCTAGTCTGTCCTCTCCAAAGCCTTCTACCTCCTCTAGTCTGGCGCAGGGCTCGGAAGTACATAAAATGCTATTCAAACATTTGTGCCGTAATTTGTAGATGACTTCATACTAACATAATTCCGGATGCCTTTCAGATATGGGTAAGTCTTATACGTCTGGGGACACGCTCTTGTCAAGTGCAGCCTCGTACAGTGATGCATGAGGCCCCTGAGAGACTGCGCTCAATGACGAGACGTACTTTGCCAGGATCATCGTCCGAATCAGGAAGTTGAGCCGTTGGCTGGTGGCCGACGCGGTGCTGGGGCAGGAACCCTGGGGGTGAAGCGAAGGAGACGAGCTCTCTCGGGCGCCCCCTCTGCGCCAGGCGCCGTGCTAGTCCCAGCACCGGGGAAGCAGGTGCCTAGCAGCCGTGGGCAGCTTGGGTCACTCGGCCACCTGGGCAGACCCGTTGCCACGCAGAGCGTCGCCCCGCAGACACGTCTTCTTCCCTCCCTCTCGCAGAGCTGGTTGCCGCCGCCGTGCCGCTGGGCCTTTCCCTCACTTCCGCTTTTGCGGCGGCGGCGTCTGAGGGGGCTGTTTCCTTTTGTTTTCGTCGTTAAGGCTGTGAAATTTGAGGTCATTCCATGCGGGCCGCCTCACTCTTGTTGCTACACCAGGGAGGAAGCATCTGCGCTCACTGCTCTCCTCCTAAGACGCGTCCCCAGCAGTCGAGGAAGACGACTGTTGGCTCGGCAAACCAGAGAGCAAACCAGGAGAGTCTGAGGCCCCCGCTTGGGGTTCCTAGCACTCTTCTTCTCAACAGTACTCTCCTTGCTGTTTGAAATCTGGGTGCGCGAGCAGTGGGCAGTGTGTTGGGATGTGGCTGGAGACCCTCAGAGCACATAAGTGAATTCTGTGTGTGGTCCCTGCTGTCCCTAACTCAGCAGTTAGGACGCACCTGGAACCTTCAGTGGAGGAGACAGGGACTTTGGTGCCCATGGAGGTTTTCAGTTTTTTCCAGGCTTTCTGGTGGTGGTGAAGCTGATGTCCTCGTGTAGAGTCTCGTGATTCTAGGCACCCTGAGGCCCAGTGGTGAGAGCAGGTGTGTGGTACAGAGCAGGTGACTGGCCATGGGAAGGCACCTCAAGGCTGTTCCTGAAAACAGCCTGTCAGGGGGCCTGAGAGTCCAAATTTCTCCACATCTTCAGATAAGGAACTGAAAATGTGCTCGAATAAAGAATTATCATATGTTTTTGACCTGTGTCACCCAGACACTAAATGATCATTTAGTATTTGGGAGAGATGCCTTATATTTTCAATACTTATCTCTCTACAAACATCTCTTGGTCTTTCAACCGAAAATATCCACCATCCTTCCCAAAATTCTTACCTTTTTTTTTTTCCTGGTAATCAAGATGTTCCTTGTGATTCACAGGATATTTCAAAACACGCATGGTGAATCTATTGTTCTTGGGACCTGGATACACTCTCTTTTTGAAAATTCACTATAAAAGTCCAAAATGGAATGCCTGTATTTCAAAAGACCTTTCCAGTTGAGTTGAAGAACTCTGGAAGTTAAAAATGGATTTTTCTCTTTTTAAATACTATTTAAATAAAAATATCCTCGGCCTTTGTGAAACTGGCACCCATGCTTGTTTTGTGATGCTTTCTACCATAGATACTGGCTTGCCTTTGAGCAAAACCGGTGACGTTGTTCTTTCTGCTTGGGAACATTTTGGTATTATTTTTCTCACCACTAGTCTGCTCAGTTCAAACCAAAAGCAAACCTCAAAGTGTTTATGTGATATCTACTGAACACGCTGACTGCTTACTGCATTTTAATATCGGTCTAAAAAAGTGTTAAAATAACTATTCATTGTGCATCGTAAGATTTTGGATTCTAGCATATAGTCGACTCCTGGTCATCCACAGGAGAGGAGCAGAGGTGAGACTAGAGAAAAAGATGTGTGTGTAGGGAGGGTGAATCTCCCAAGCATTTATAACCAGAACACTTAGTATGGGGTTTAGCTTATCAAATCATAGGAGCACTCTTGAAATAGGTGTTAAGATGTAGAAATCTTTGGTATATGGAAATTGGGGATTAATGCTATCGATTATGTATTTCAGATGAAAGGTGAAGGTTTTCTCTGTGCCTGCCGTCCTCGCTCTCACTCTCTTTCTTGCTCTTTATGATTTGCTTGACAGGTGAGCCATCACCTGGGGGAAGTGGAGCTGAGTGGTATTTGGCCTCCTCGGGTAGCAGGTGGGCTCATGTGTCTGGTGGAGTAGGTAGGGCTTCGTGCAGACCACTGTGCCAGTTGCTGTGCTGGAACAGATTGCTTCTCTTTAAGTGACTATAGAACATTAAAAATCTCACCAGAGCTTTTTGGTCTATGACCTTCATCTACTTCTCTGATCACACATCAACACAATTAGCCAAAGAAGGTATTTTCCTGTTTGTTCACTTAAGTCATAAAAACCGCTTTTGCGTAGAAAAGAAAAAGATGGAAGTCTGATTTACAGATGAGTCAAGGTTATTTAAAAACAAATGGAATTTGTGGATTTCTAACTAATACGTATATACTTTCCTGGCAAGTGTGAGTAGCTTTGTTAAGTAAGCTTCCTTTTTCTCACATGCCCGATTTGAGATCTCAAACGATATTACAAAGCTATAGTAATCAGAATAGGATAATATTGGCATAAAAGCAGACACATAGATAAATGGAATGGAATAGAGAGCACAGAAATAAACCCACACATATAAGGTCAATTCGTTTATGGCGAAGGAGGCAAGAATAAACAATGGGGAGAGGGCAGTCTTCTCAATAAATGGTGCTGGAGAACCAAATGCAAAAGGATGAGACTGGATTGCTTGCCATCGTAGACTGTACACAGAAGCCAATTCAAGATGGATTAAGGACTTAAACTAAGACCTGAAACCATAAAACTACTAGAAGAAAACAGGCAGTTTCTTGACATTGGTCTTAGCAATGAATTTTTGGATCTGTTACCAACACAAAGGCAACAAAAGCAAAATGAACAGGAAGGACTACATCAAACTAAAAATCTGCACAGCAGAGGAAACCATCAACAAAATGAGTAGGCAACTTAGAAAATGGGAAAAAATATTTGCAAATTGTATATCTGATAAGGGGTTACTATCCAAAGTACATAAAGAACTCATACAACTCCATAGCAAAAAACCCAACTATCCATTTTAAAAAATGGGCAGAGGATCTGAACATTTTCCCAGAGAGGACATACGGATAGCGGACAGCTACATGAAAATGTGTTGAACATCAGTATTAACAACGAAATGCAGATCAAGTCCACAATGAGATATCATCTCAGACCCGTTAGAGTGGCTGTCATCAAAAAGATAAGACAAACAAGCGTTGGCAAGGATGTGAAGAAAAGGGAGCCCTGTGCACTGTTGGTGGGAACATAAATTGGTGTGGCCACTGTGGAAAATAGGATGGAGGTTCCTCAAAAAAATTAAAAGCAGAACCATCCTATGATCCAGCAATTCCACTTCTGGATATTTATCCAAAGAGTATATAACTTGACAAGATCTGTGCCCCTCCATGTTCACTGCAGCATCGTTTACAATCGCCAAGACATGGAAACAACCCATGTGTCCCATCAGTGGATGAATGGATAAAGGAGATATGGTGTATAAATACAGTGGAATATTATGCAGGCAAAAAAACAAATGAAATCTTGTCATTTGCAATAACAAGGTCCATGGATGGACCTTGTGAGTATTATGCTAAGAGGAATAAATCAGGGGCGCTTGGGTGGCTCAGTCAGTTAAGCCTCTGCCTTCAGCCCACGTCATGATCCCAGGGTCCTGGAATGGACTCCCACATCGGGCTCCATGCTCAGCGGGGGATCTGCTTCTCCCTCTACCCCTCCCCCCCTGCTTGTGCTCTCACTCTCCTGCTCTCTCTCTCAAATAAATGAAATCTAAGAAAAAAGAAAGAAGTCAGACAGAGAAAGACAAATACTGTATGATCTCACTTATGTGCAGAATCTTAAAAGAACCACAAAACAGTGAATCCATAGATAGAGATAGGTGGTTGCCAGAGGTGCAGGGTGGAGGTGGTCAAATGATACAGACATTTTTATTATAAAATAAGTAAGTCATGGGCTGTAATGCACAGCACGGCCATTATATTATAGTTAATACTGTATCGTATATATGAAAGTTGCTAATAGCATAGGACTTAAAACTTATCATCACAAGAAAAAAATTTGTAACTATGTTGATGATTTGACAATATATACATATATCAACTCATTAGGTTGTAACATATATCTAGTATATCTCAATTAAAAAAACTTAGTAGGGGGACACCTGGGTGGCTCAGTTGGTTAAGCAACTGCCTTCGACTCAGGTCATGATCCCGGAGTCCTGGGATTGAGTCCCGCATCAGGCTCTGAGCTCCACGGGGAGTCTGCTTCTCCCTCTGACCTTCTCCCCTCTCGTGCTCTTGCTTGCTCTCTCTCTCTCTCTCCTTCAAATAAATAAATAAAATCTTTAAAAAAATCTTATTAGGTATCTAAGAAAAATTATGGTTTATTCTTTTGTTTTTGTCTTTATTGTTTGTGTGTATATACATGTATAGTTTATAGGTAAAATACAAAAATGTAGGCATATGTATGTATGTGTATACTGATCTATCCTTTATATTTCCAAAGGAAAGGAAACTTACTTGTTTATACTTCACAAATGAATATACAGATCGTAACTGTTTTTGTTTTTGTTTTTCCCTTTGAGGAAGAAGAGGTTATGAGGAGGGATGGTACATGAGTGGGTATTTCTAAGATTGTTTGAACAGAAGGGTTAAAGTTTTTGTTGTTATTTTTTTCCCCTTCATAACTCTTATTCAGCGTGCTTTTTTTTCCCCTTTACTTTTGGTTAGCTTCTTTTTCCATAATTACCTTTGCCCATAATTATGCTTGAACGGTCTTGGGAGAGAAACTCTGTGGCTTTCTGAAAAACTGTTCTTTCATATAAACTTGCCCAGATGAGTTATAGGAGGAACTGTCCTCTCTGGTTTCAAAATGAGTTGAAGCTCTGTGTGGGGGACTTTCCAAATGAGTAAAGCATGCCATGCTGTGTGGTTAGCCAGTACAAATCGAAGGGACTTCAACAGCTGTTGCTAACTTGTGAAACATGCCTTTGGGTCAAAAGCAGTATTTGGAAACTCTTAATTTCCACTGGTACAGAGCATTAGATGCATAAAGACTATCTTCCTACGGTAACAAAACCATGGTATAGCCATTCAGATTATGAATGTATTTATTCATTCCCTTTATATTATGTTTTCTCTAGTAAAGGCACAAGCCAAAATCATGAAATGTATCTTATTACCAGAAGCACCCACCATGGGCAAATATATCTTTAAAGGGCTTCCCGGAGATAGCTTTGTACAGCATGTTGTAATATTTGAGAATTTATGTTAATGCATTTTAACTTTATTAAACGCTAAAAAAAAAAAAAAACCAAAAAACAAAACCCAGTGCTCTAAACGTACTGCCCATACTGTGTGAAACAGTTCTGTCTGACCCTTACGTATACAAAGTTATTTAGTCAGTTTTAGAAACTTGTATTTGTGAAGAGAGGAGAGAGAGCTTCAACTGTCAGTGATCGCTTTCAGGAATTAAGCCATCTTGGGAGGCAGAGGGCTTTTTTTTTTTTTTTTTTTTTTAATGATAGCTGAGGTGTGAGAATTAGAACCTGTGCCCACTGTCACACAACTAGCAAGTCGCAGAACCGGGGATTGAGCCTCAGTTTGTCTGAAAAGAAAACCCTTGCTATTCCCAGTGTACCCTGTTGTCTCCGTTTACTTTCTTTTCTTATCCTAAAATGAAACCAGAGGATCTCATTTCACCAGATTAAAAGTAGGCAACTACTTGTAAGCCAGAACTTTTAGTTGTTGGAACCTTTGTCCCTGTGATCTAAAACTGCCTGCCAGAATGCTTAGGAAATGTTACCTTTTGAAGACTTTTAACAAATGCTCAGACACTAATTTCTTCGAGTTGGGGGTGAGGGGGGTGAAGATTCCCATCGGCACAGGTTTTAAAGTAGTTTATTTTCATTATTGGAAAAGCTGTACAGTTCTTGTCACTGGGCTCTGTGTCTATTATACTTCATAGCATAATTTCCCCCTAGATCAGGAGGCTTTCCGTGCAGCGGCTTTAATTTATGTCCCCATTTTGGGGGGAGATCTGAAAGAATAGGTGTCCATACTACAAAAGGTGTTTCAGAATAAGGATTTGGAGACAAGATATAAAATTTTTATAAATATTTCCTAATTGCTCGTTCTTTTGTATGTTGGTACGTTCTGAGGCATGTCTAGCCAAATGTTGCTTGCTGCTCTTTAAACATCAAACTGTCCTGTCAGTTTATGGTTTGTTTAAGAGAAGAATGGGGTTTTTCTCCCGGTCAAGTTAAAAGAAGATCAAGGGTAAAAATAAGAGAAACAGCATAGAAATAAACTATTTCTATGACTGTGGAAATACGACTATAGAAATAGACTATGACTACACTATGGGAAAAAAGACTATCGTGGGCAAACATTTTTAATTATAATTAACCTGAATGTTGGACTATAACAGAAGAACGTAAATAGATACTTGCAGTTCTTAGAGACAGGAGACCAATGGAAGAATTCTAAGGCCCTGCGGTGCCGGTGTGGGGAGGTCTCAGACTTCACAGCCCTGAGGGCAGAACTGACTCCCTGTCATGACCGAAGCCAGAGTGGTGGTGGTTGGGGAACGTGTGGAGGTCATGTACTCATTCAGCCAGGATGTGTTTGGAGAGAAAAGAAAACACTAGTTTTCCTTGTCCAGCCTTACCAAGCCCCAAGCAAAACAAGACGACATAAGAGGGGTGACTGGGCGGCTCACTTGTTAAGCGTCTGCCTTCGGGTCAGGTCATGATCCCAGGGTCCTGGGATCGAGCCCCACGTCAGGCTTGGCGGGAAGCCTGCTTCTCCCTCTCCCAGTACTCCTTCTTCTGTTCCCTCTCTCACTGTTTCTCTCTATCAAATGAATACATAAAATCTTAAAAAAAAGATAAGAACAGGAGGGATAAACACATAAGCTGTGTCATTTGGTGGCTTCCAGTGTTTTCCGGAATAAATACTATTATGATGAACATCTTGGTACATAGTGACTGTTCTGTATTTAAGAGGGTTTTTGTTTTGTTTTGTTTTGTTTCAGTGAAGAATCTCACAAGTAGGATAACAAGGGGAACGTACACTTTCACCTACATTTTCTACATTCTCAATATAGAGATAGGACCTACGATTTGTTAGTATCAGAAAAAATGGGTTCTTTTTCTTCTCTGTGTTTCAAGTAGAGTCTCCTTGAAAGCTGTTAGCTCTCATAGCTCATGGCTCTCAGTAAGATACAGAAAACGTCTGCTTTGTATTCAGCTACTTTGCTCTGAATTGTGATGACAATCTGAGGTCCTTGGAGTACTATACCTGGAGTCTAATATTTAGTTGACTTATTTGACTGATGAGTGTGTAAATAATTGGATTGATACCAGTGTTTATGCTGTGGAAGTTAAGATACGAAGAATAGAATATAGTCTGTCTTCTCTCCCCCTCCTTAGATGTATTTACCAAAAAATATTATTAATATGGCTTTTTTGCAGAAAATTGGAAGGAGCCACATACTCAAATTATAGTCACTTGTAATTGTAACATCCAGTAATAACAGCTGTCAATTTGAACATATAATTACATATGTATAAATTTTAAAATGCAGTTGGGATAATATAGTATGTGTATTGTGGCGTTCCCCTTTGATAATATCTGCCACTAGTGTTCTAGAATGTCATTAAAATTCCTCAGAGACATCAGTTTCAAATGGCTCTGTGATATTTTGCCTCATATTAATTTGTTAGACTTAATAGTCTAGCTGATGTATGATTAGTTTGTTTCCGTTTTATTTAATGGTTATCATGGAACCCCTTTTTCCACTTTTATAACTAACATGCCTGATTTGATGGTATAACATATTACTTGATCAAAAATGGCTTGTTTCTTGTTCATTAAAAAGTCTGAGCGTTTGGGGCACCTGGGTGTCCCCATTGGTTAATCTTCCGACTCTTGATTTTGCCTGCAGGTCCTGAGATTGAGCTCCACGTGGGGGGGCTCTGTGCTCCACCGGGAGTGTGCTTGAGATTCTCTCTCTCCCTCTCCTTCTGCCCATCCCCCCACTTGCGCAGGATCTCTCGTGCTCTCTCTCTAATCAAACTTCAAAAAAAGTCCAAGCATTTGAGAACCTATTCAAGATTGTAATATTCCCTTTTTGTGTTTATCCTGCAGTCACTGTAAGAAGATAATTCTTTGAATTTTTAATATCTGTTTTAGAAGGTAGTCTTTGTTAGCTTCAGTTTGCTCTCCTTTCATTCACACTTCCATGAAGTACAAATTGAGCGTCTTTTTGCTGGGTAGTCAGACTACAGTGCAGGCCAAGATGGGACAGGATTCCTGTTCTTCTAGAGGTTACTGCTTGGTCAGAAAGTATTATAATAAATGATTACTTAATAATTCGGGTGCCTCAGTCGTTTAAGTGTCTGTCTTCGGCTCAGGTCATGATCTCCAGGTCCTGGGAAGGAGCCCCTCGTCGGGCTCCCTGCTCAGTGGGGAGCTTGCTTCTCCCTCTGCCTCTACCCCCGGCCTCCCACTCGTGCTCTCTCATGGTCTCTCAAAGAAATAAATGAAATTTTTAAAAAAAATAATTACCTAATAATTAAATTATTATCGAATTATACTTGCAATAATTGTTACAAACTAAAAGTTACAGTGTAGCCCTAGAACATAGACTTGAGGAACTAAACTGGTAGGAAAAGACAATTCTTCAGTTAAAAGCATTCTCATTCATTTTATTATCTTCTGTGCCTTCTATTTAAAATAGAAAGCCTCTGTGCTATATCTGAGGAGCTGCCACAAACCAGAGGATACAATGCAGACACTTTATTTATGTGTTTTGCTCTCACCAAATATACCCAGTCTGGAGGAGAAGAGATCATTAATCCTTTTGGTTGAGCATTTGACTTCTGAGCTGGAATTTTTTTCTGAGCTAGCAGATCTCAGGGTATAAGTTGAATTCTTCTCGCCACAGTTGTGGTTTCGAAGCGTTAGATTTCATCACCATGATTAAGAAGCATTGGCTTGCTCACAAAGCAAGTTAAGCACAAAATAAGCAAAATGATGTAAACATGTGCCTAAGACTGGGGTCCAATGAGGCCAACGCTGTTTATGAGGTTAGTAAAGTGAGACATGGGAGAATATTGCACATCATTTAGGGGAATTGTACTTTGTGGAATATTCATGGAAAGGGTGAGTTAGTATTTGGTTCGCATACATTTGATTGCTCAGTTTAGTTAGCAGAAGTCAGATATTGGATGCGAAAGGCTGTAGACAGTCATTCTAGGGTTCAGGTTAGATTCAGCCTTGATCTGATGCCAAAGTTGGAAGAAAAGCTGAGCTACAATGTGATTAGTTAATAAAGAAACAGAAGTGAAGAATTCAGAGCCGAAAATCAAGTTAAATGCCCTAGACTTAATTTGGAGGTAAAGTAGGATCTACAAAGTGCTAGTAGGGTAACTGGGCAGGGTGAGAGGATTTGAAGAGGAAGGAAGTGTCTTGAATTTCCTTAGCATGTTGTGTGGAGCCTTTAGACTAGGGGAGTGTGGGACTCTTAAACGTAGTAAGGTTAATGTCATTAATACCCATGTGTCCTTCACTTAAATTCACAGCTGTTTACATCTTGTCCCATTTACCGTCTCTCTCTCTACTATTTTTGGTTTTGTTTATGTTGTATTTGAAAGTACTTTAAAAGCGTTTGATTTTTGTGAGTTGACTTTGTATATGGCCACTTGACAGAATTCTTTCTTACTCGTTCTTACCAATTCAGTTGATTTTCTTGGACTTTTCTAATTAGATTATATCGGCTGCAAATAAATGATTCTGTTTCTTCGTTTACAATTTTCATACCTCTTAAATTTTTTCTTTCTATCTTATCAAACTGTCCAGAACCTCTAGTGAAGTATTAAGTAGTTATCACGGGCTGAAATTCTGCCTTTAATGGGAATGCTTCCTACAGTCCACAGTTGAATATAGTGATTATAGTTAGCTTCTGGTGGATATTCTTTACATAGTTTTAGAAATCATCTTCTAATCATAACTTCTTGAGTATTTTGTTAGGAATAGGTGTGGAGTTTTATCACTTGAAATATGGCTTCTATAGTTATATTGTTCCTTAATATGTCTATGTAATGAATTGTAGTAATAGATTTTTCTGATGTCAAACCTGTCCTTACATTCCTGAGATAACTCTAGTTGGTGATGATCTTTTATTCATTTAATATATTTTAGTACTACTATATATTAGTACCATATATATATATTTACATATATGCATGTATTTTAAGATTTTATTTATTTATCATAAAGAGAACAGGGGGAAGGGGCAGAGGGGGAGGATAGGGAGGGTCTTCACCAGACTCTGCACTGAGCGTGGAACCCGATGCAAAGCTTGATCTCATGATCCTGAGATCGCAGCCTGTGTGGAAACCAAGAGTTGAACCCTTAACTGACTGAGCCACCCAGGCGCCCTGATGCTACGTATTTTAAGTAGATCAGTGAATGCGGACGCAATCGTGGCTGAGGAATTACAGATCCATTGAGAAGTATCGCTTTTATGTATTTGTATCATTGATATGCTTCTTACATCAACAGATAGTAAAAGTGTAGTTACTGTTACAGGGAAGACTACAGGATTCTTGGTTAAAAAGAGGTCCTCAGACTTGAAGTGGTTGGGAATTCGTAATCTAGATACTTAAAAACAAATCTCAGACTCTTCCTTGCCCTCCTTCTGGTAGTTTCGCACAGGAGTCTGTTACCTGGAAAAGGATCTTGAGGCCAGTGGGCGCCCTGCAGTGTCACCCACTGAAGGAGCTTTCAGAGGCTGTCTCAGTTCCCCTTTTATTTTCTTTTATCTAAGATTCAAGAAACTAGTGACTGCATTGTAGTCTTATGAAATAACTCCTGGTAAAGCTTTACTATCAATTGCGTATCTCCTGACGTTCGCGCTCTGGGACATTTTCGTTAGTACTATTTCTTCACATGCTCAGGGTTGGTTAAGATGTTCCTTTCTCGAATATTTAATATTATAACTTTTTCTAAATAGATTAGAATGGTGAATATAAATTTAATTATTCTTTGGAGGGCAGGAGGGGGGTTGATATTTTTTCAGAATCCTTCCTATGAATTGATCATTATTCAGTAAATGTAGGCTGTGCAGGGTATTAGGTTTCGACTTGAGAAATCCCTGAAGCCAGCATGTGAGTTGTCATGTCTCCTTAGGGTGGGAAGGAAGGAATCTAGATCATCAGATTTATCCTGATAACTATTGTGTCTGTTTTTAAAAAATGCCTCAGAGTCTTTGGGAGGGCTAGATGTATTGCTTCCCCCTTTTTATAGAATCCATCAGGCTGTAAATGCGGATTCCAGAAAGATCATTTTTAAAGCCAACTTTGATCAGGGAGCATTTGTGGGCATTAGTATTGCCAGTGATTTAGATAATGACAGTTTGGTTAGAAAGTAAAAAAAAAATAGCCTTGACTTTTCCATAAAAATAGGAACTTACAAAAGAAACAATGCATATTAAGTCCTGAGTAATCATAATGGACGGTGTGTCTCTCTCTCTCTTTCTCTCTCTCTTTCTCTCTCTCTCTCTCCCTCTCTCTCTCTCTGAGAAAGCCACATTATAGGATGGTTAATATCTTAAAGGATTCTTGTCTCAAATACTGGATGCCCAGATACAGAGGGGACTTGCTGAGATGCTGGCTTAGTAAATGAAACTCAGCAAATCAGAATCCTCAGTCATGTTATGTAAGTGGTCATACAGATGGATTTTTAACTCTGATTCTCCTAAGTTGCTTTCCCATCCATTAAACAGTGGAAAGTGTTCGAAAATGCGAAATAAGAAGAATGCACTGCTGTTACTTTAAGAAGGAAATTAAGTAGGGAGGGAAAAGGGGGATGTTGTGACTGCTGACATTTGTGGCCTCTTTTCATTTGCGTAAGAGGTGGACTGGCTTCTCTGTAGCTGCGGTTGCCATGGAGAGATAGTGGGGGAGGACTCCCAGGACCCAGCCTGGGAGAGCGATTCTGGCTCGAGCTGCTCCAGAGCATGACGTGGAGGGGCAGGGAGCTCAGGTGTGCCACGGCGGCACAGCTAATGGGGGCTGGCTGACCTGTCGTGGCTGGTAACGTGACTGTGCACCGACCCCTGGGTGTGACAGACATGTTTGTGGAAGTGCCTGTGGATTCTCTATGTGAAGTGAAAGGATTGTAATGTTGTATGTATTCCCACCCTTCATACGATTTCTTCCACGCGAGATGGGATTAGAGGAGTTTAAACATATTTAACCCAGATGCACACTCTTGTTATCATAGGAAACTAACTTCGGTTGGCATGTTTGCATATAGAGAAGTGACATAAATAGCGAGTCAAATAAATTCTGATGGGGATAAGACACTCTGAAAAATCTAATATGGTAGATCAAACTGCAGCCAGAAATGAATGTGTTACTAACCTGGAGTCATTATATTTACCGAGGAGAGAGAGCGGTGTAGCTAGAGAACACAGGAGAAATGAAAACAATAAAAGTTGTAAGGATTCTTCTCCATTAACAGGGGGAGGAAAATCAGTTGTGTGTTTTGTAGATGAATTTTGATCTTAACAGATGGATTTTAGGGATTTTTGTCATCAGTGTATTTTGGGGTGGATACTTTCAGATCAAATAGAGAATTGTGGTTAACGAGTCTCTAGTGTGATCATTTTAGGACATTTTCGTTTTCTTCACATAACTGGTAAATTGAATCTGATGATATATTAGTCTTTTGTTTTCTCATGGATATCATTGTGGATAATGCCTTTGTTTAAAAACAAATGCGATTGGTAATTTTAACTAGAACTACTGTTTAAAGTATTTCTAAGTAAATATATGTTTCTCTTAAGGAAATCATATAGTGTGTTGAATTTTACCAAGTTTAAGGAAACTTGACTTCCTAATTTTCTGATGAAATCTGAATGAGAGCTAAATATTAATACTTTTCTATAGTAGTTGAGTCAGAAATGGCTCAGGTGAAGAATACATTGTAAGGTTGTTACCATCATTGACTGCTTAATGCATGGTACAACTTAATTTAAGAATGACCACTAATTGCCTAATTTAGTCCGTGAAAAAAGTGCCAAACCAAGTGGTTGGTTTTTTTTTTGTAAGATAGCATTATTAAAATTTATACACAATGTCATATAGAGTGGTACACAGTGCTTCTGAAAAGATTTGTGAAATATGCAAATTTATTACAGAATTTACTTGGAAAATGTTATTTCAAGTTAGGGTACTTCAGAAATTGTTCAATAAATATTTATATATTTATATTTATATATATAAGATTAGTCCTTAAATGATAACCTTATCATTACTAAAAATTTCTATTTCTTTTGTGTTGGAAATATTGTATATTAAAAATATATTTCCTTATTCTTTAAATATAATATCTAAAGACAAAAGTTCATGAGTTATTAGGTACAGATATTGGTGAATTTATCATTTTCATTATTTTTCTTAATTTTTAAATTGATTCCAAGGTATGCCAATTCAACAAGGAAACCAAAATTTGTTTTCTTGATCACTCATGCAAGTCAAAGGGCTATGAAGTGTAAAGTATTAGCATATTTGTTAGATAATAATAAGTCATTTTTTTTCCAAAGGTTCATTTATTGTTTTAGAGAGAGGAAGAGAGAAAGAGAGAATGTGGGGGGGATGGAAAAGGGGGGAGAGGGAGAGAGAGAGAATCTCAAGCAGACTCCCTGCTGAGTGTCATACGCAGCCCAGAGCCTGATCTCAGGAACCTGAGATCATGGGTCTGAGATCATGGTCGTGAGATCATGACCTGAACCAAAAGCAAGAGTCGGATGCCTAACCCCACCAACTGAGCCACCCAGGTGCCCCAGTAGCGTATCAAGTACAAGCTGAGTATTATTCTAAACATTTCCCTTGTTGCCTCTTCTCAGTCTTACGTAACTTTGTGAGGTGGGTGTTGTTTTCTTACCCATTTTGTGGATGAGGAAACTGAGATGTGGAGGATAGAGTTACTTGTCCAATATAATAGAGATGAGAAGAGGGGAGGACTAGGATCTGAACTCATGAAAGTTTGTAACCACCACACTTTATTGTTTCTTGCATGTGAAAACTATCACCTGGCATAGGGAGAAAAGCTTTGTGTTCAGGTGTACTGGGATGGAACCCCAGCTCCCCATGTCTTAGGCAAGTGACAGCAGAGGTTAGACTTGGTCACGCCTTATTTTTTGGTAGGTTCTTAATGGTGGAATATGTGTGAATACTTTAATTTTAGTGCTAATGTGAAGGCTGCTCCCCCTGACCCCCATGGTAGTAATTATTTGCTAACATGCATTATTATTCATAATGTTAAAATATAAGATAGTAATCAAAATTATATTTTGTTCTGTTTGGAAACAAAGGATATGATTAAAGTAATACTGAACCGTTTTTCAGATATCCTTTCAAATACGTGTCTGTTTACACAGCAAGGTTTCTCGACCTCGGCACTGAGGGACATTATGGGCTGGATCATTCTTTGTTGTGGGGGCTGTCCTGTGTGTCCGTAGGATGTTTAGCAGCATCTCTGGCCTCTACCCGCTAGATGCCAGCTGGAGCCCCTCCCCTTCAATTGTGACTTCCAGAAATATCTCCAGACATGGTCAGAGGCCGTTTGGGGGACAAAATCATCCCTGGCTAAAGACCACTACTGGAGATACAGAGGGGTTAATCAAGTAAATAAACATAATATAATTACAGAGTGTGTTGAGGACTTCGATGGAAAAGACCAAGACGCTCTAAGCGAGGAAAATGTGAGGGAGCAGGCTGGCTGTTGTGACTGGTGTGGCTGCACGTGGAGTGTGGGTTGGCCCGCTGGGAAGGGCATGAAAAGACCTGGAGGCCAGCGCAGAGGCTGTGGCAGGGGTCTCAGTGAGAGATGCGGGCCTGCACCAGTCAGTGGGGGTAGACAGTTGGGAGAGCTTTCTTCCGGAGGGAGACTCAGAAGATCTGGGGCTCGCTAGAGTATTACAGTGCTGACGACGAAGAGTAAAGAGCAAGGAGGGTTTGAGAGGTGGATGCTGGGCAGTGTGCAAGACCAACTCACCGGCCACGTGAACCCTCTGTGTGTCAGTGTGGCCACGCATGGGATTCACAAGTGTTTCTCAGCAAAGTTAGAAGTGACTGAATGCCTTAGACCTTTGCGAATGTTGGAAACCACTAGTCTTATGTCCGTGACTGGCAAGTGAGTGCATATTTAAGACCTGAAAGATGTGCCTTGCTTTGCAGTTTAGATGTGATCTTGAGAGATGGGAAATCTCCCATTTTGGCCAGTGGCGTGCCTCCATACAGTCCATGCTTCTTCCTGGGTCCCTGCCCCCCTGCCTGTCTCTACCCTGGTTTCTGTCCTTGGCCCCAGCGCTTTCTCCTCGAATGCATCCATTTGTAAAGTGAATGATTTTTTGGACGTCAAATGATTATCTTGCTTTTGAGTCACAATGTCGAAATTCGCAGATTTCTTAAAGCAGCCCATCTCTGTAGTGGGCACAGTGTACACCATCAATTTAACAAGCGGTAAGGACACCACACCCCAGGCCCTTTCTGTGGCACAGCGTTCAAGGGAAACCCGATGGAATTTCTCTCTTCAGGCAGCAGATAACCTCAACAGGCTGCTTTCTGAGGCTCCTTTAGTAAATAAGATCGTATGAGCATAACTTAATGATTAACAATAACTTTTGTTAATAAGCGTAGGGAAAATCGCTCGAGAGTTGTGATTACACTTTAAGTGCTAGTATTACAAAATTACAAAACTGTAACGCCAGTTACCTCAGCAGTGATGATAAACACTGTCCCCCCACCCCACTGAACTGTGCGTAGCTGGGTCTGTCGGTGATTTCTACCATAGTAAAGTAGAAAGTTTCCTCTTTGCGCCTGAATTGAGGCCTTGCCATTCATGGGTCTGGCCTAGGGGAGGCAAAAAGAAAGAGAAGAAGCCACCTTTCCTGACAACTTCACTGAGTTTCCATTTCTTGGTTCGCCCTCCTCTCCTCCGCAGTCCCCACTCCAGTTCTGTTGATCTGCTAGGTCAGCCATTGGTTGCTTTATTTTCCTCTGGGAGAAGGACTCTTCCACCTCAATTTTCCATCCTGAGTCGTCTTCCCCGTGGGCCTTAGTCAGTTCATTCATTCTGACAGATGTGAATTCAGCCACATTGGAACACATGCCGTGTTTCTAGAGTCGTGTGTGCCGCGGGGATGGGTTTTCCCCTCTGCAGGAGGCTTAACAATCGCCGAGATGGAAAAGAGGCTTCCGTGTAATAGAGAATTTAAGGGATAAAGGAGACCACTAATAATAATGGGCAAATGGGATACAATTGAACCACTGAAGGGATGCTTCTTGACAGACAGTGGTACGGAATCCATCAAGTTCTCTGGGGTTTATACGAAGGCAAGAAACTTTCTTTGCTGGATTTATTAGAAGTTTCCGAGAGTCGGGTGAAGCTTGGTGATGAACCATTGGTGAGGTCTGGATAAATACTGGGGGCCAGGATGATAGAGTGACAGTGCTGGACCTTTCTCATGGAGGCGATGATTTGGTACAGGCATGAAAGCAGCAACCTGACACACGCATGTACTTAATGTGAGAGGAGCGGGGGTAGTTAGTGTTGGGGCGTGCTAGAGTGCCCCCCCTTGGGGCTCAGGAAGGGGCTGCAAGAGCATGTGGTCTTCTGGTTCAAACAGGAGGATGAGGCGTTGCCCCCTCAGGCAGGACGCCATTTTGACGGGCACAGATACGGAGTCCTGTCGTATAGAAGTGGTGTAGGAGAAATAGAAGTGGTAAGAAGGGCACATTCTGGAGGCAGTCTGCCCGCATTCAAACCTGGCACTTCTCCTTATCTCTATGAAGTCGGCCTCTGTGTGCCTCAGTTCGCTCCTCTGTGGAGCAGAGGTCAAGGGCAGTTCCTTCTTCCCGGGTTGGTTTTCTGTGAGGGTTGAATGGGTCCGTGCACGTAAAGTCCTTAGAGCAGCACCTAGTAAACGCCTTCTCACTGTTACTGATAGCTTTCTCCCCCAGTGGGCTCTGGAGGAGGACGAGGGCTTCCAGGCAGGTGTTAAGGGAAGCACCGTTCTCCGAAGGAGCACCCCAGAGTTTGCAGCCGTGGTGGGCGAAGGGCAAGCCATGTGCACTGTGGGCATCCCTAAAAGGCCAAGTCACTCATTCCAGAGGAGGGTTTTCAAGAGCAGGGATTCTAATGATGGTTTGGAACAAGTAACTTGTGATGTCTCCATTGGTTTTAAGAAATGTGTATGTGTTAATCCTATTTTGCTAGTTTATTTAACTTATGTTTAATGTAAAAAAGAGTTAACCTTATTAGCTGTCCAAAGTAATTACATCGTGGTGCTCTCTCATGTGCTGCAATATTGTAATTGAAAAAAGCTATAACTTTTCTTAAGTTTAGCAATATTTTAGCGTATTTTCCCCACGATTTGCCTAATTGGGTCTGTATAATGCAGTAGCCTCTAAAGCAAATGACAACAGTTGATAAATGACTAAAAAGCTATTTTTGGCTTGACTAGATTAGATCCATATATATGAAGTTACAAGCCTAATTACTGTTATTTTTGGCCAGAGTCCTTGCAAGTGTGGGAGTTAGCCAAATACTTCCTTTGTGAAAAAAATGACATTTGTTCATTGTTTCAGTTGTGATGATTGCTTAGTTTATGAGTTTGTGTGTGTGTGTGTGTGTGTGTGTGTGTGTGTGTGTGCGATTGCACTATAAAGATTTGAATTGGGAATTTTATACATTGTAAAATTTATCATAAATACTGATTCAGGGGACACCTGGATGGTTCCGTCAGTTAAGCGTCGGCCTTCGGGGCTCAGGTCATGATCTCAGGGTCCTGGGATCGAGCCCCATGTCTGACTCCCAGTTCAGTGGGCAGTCTGCTTCTGCCTCTGTCCCTCCCCCTGCTCTCTCTCTCTCTCTGAAATAAATCAATAAAAATCTTAAAAAAATAAGAATAAGTAAATATTGATTCAGAACCACTTTAATGTACGAAAGGCCCAATACTATCATTATCTTAGATGTTATTATTCAATAACTGATGACTACTAGAGGACATAGGTATGTGTGCATTAATGGCATGTGGGTATATTTCACATAAGGTAATATGTAGAACAACATATATGTAATACAAATACACACATCACATATTATACACATCTATATACACAAATATACAAAACTGTATGAACTGTTTGACCATTCAGGCCAATAGCCTCAAATAATCATTTGAGTTTATTTTCCTAAAATATAATTGAATGTGACCAGTGGATTTGATGATGTATTTTGTAAGTGTTATTCATTTCAAAATCAGTTTAGGGACTGTCTCTCTGAGTGTGTTGGCCAGTAATCAAAAGCTAACTCAAGTCCATGACTGGCCGTTCACGCTGTGGATCCCACAGACGACCACCTGTGCGTTTTTCCACTTCCTTACCGTTGTGTATTTCTAATGACCTAAATCAATCAGAAGTTATTACCTTTCACGTTATAAATCATGGCATAGAATATCAGTAACTGGAAATAATTGTATTTTATCTATTTCATCTCATATCTGTGACACTGCAAAGTTTGGGAGCTTTTGTCAAATGACTTCTTGAGTGGAAAGTGACTAGTCTAGACCATTTATTCACTTATAGCACAGAAAAAGATAAGGATTGTTAAAAGATGTAGCTAATCCAAAGTTTGGAAACTGTGTAAGGTTACTTTTCTGGTGGTTATCAAATTTTTAATTCTTCCCCGCTTTCGAGTAGCTTTTTCCAGTACAGAATGGTTCGGATTTACGGCATTTGTCTGATGCCAGTGTCCCAAGTGATTGGGCAGTTGACCTGCTGTGTGTCTAGCACCGTGCTTGGGACTCAGGGCTGATCAACACCTACCTGGCCTCTGCCCTCATGGGCCACTGGGCTAGTGAGGAAGCCAACTTCCAAGCAAGCCATTACTCACCGTGCAAGGAGCTAACTGCTGTGGGAGGGCAGTGGAGGATGTTAGGGATTGCAGGAGTCCATAGAGGCCCCTAACTTGGTCTTCATAAACTACAAAATGTTAGGGTATTTTAGTGTATTTTGACTAATTTCCCCCCCCCCTTAAAGATTGTGTCTGTAGTTGATGACTAAAATTGTTAGACTTTGTCTGTTTCCACCTTATTTCTCTCCCCTCTACCACCTACCTATAACTTTTCATATCCTTTTAACTTCTGATTCTTGCCGGTGAGGGAATTACCCTTTGGCAAGGATGCAAATTGGACTGTTTTGAGGTGATAAACAGACTTGTTATCTGACCTCTGAATATTTTGCCTAATGCGTTGAACTGAATAAGTTAAAGGAAGTGTAAAGAACAGTGTGTTACAGTACTTAACAACAGTATTACTGCCATTCAGTAAATATTAATGTATCCTCAATTCGCAAGGAGGAAACTGGCATTAATGACTTTGGAAACACGGAATAATGGTTTAAGTGAGAATACTGAAACAAAGTCTGAGCGCATATGTATGTATATAATACGTGTACATAGGTAATACGCATAATATATGAATTTTTTAAGCATGTAAGTACTTGTATACTCTTAGAGAATTATTCAAGTTCTCCTTTTGACTTGGCGACCCACACTTACATACATGTTCATACATTTATCTTTATACATGCCTCGATGCGTCAATGAGTAAGTAATACATCTTCAATATGAATAACGCATACGCTTAGTTTTTTTTAAAAGATCAACTAGTACAGAAGCATGTACAATAAAAAAGTTATCTCCTCTCTTTTCTCCTGCCCGTTCTTTATCCTCATACGAAGAGCGCACCCACTCATGCTCATTTCTTTGTCACTTTTTCAGAAATGTGTATGCAGATATGACAACATCATTTTTAAAAGACTCAATTATATTTAAAAACAAAAAACAAAACCTGAATTGTATAATGTATGCTGGTCTGAAACTCTGATGTTCTTTAAATTTAGGATTCTCATACACTCCAAGTCATTGCCCAAATCCCTGGGGTTATAAACTGAAATTGAAAGCAAAAGCCATACTAGTAGGAAAACATCTACTGTGAGCTGACTACTGATACAATTTGGCTCCACCCAAACCTCCTGCAGGATTTTAGGCTGCCATTGATTCCCATCCATTCAGTGCCCTTCAGTGTCTTTGTCAGTTTATTGCTGATTTTTAAAAATTCTCTCACTCATAATAGTATTATTTACAAAATAAGCATTTGAAATAGTATGAGAGCAAAGTACTTTCAGTTTTCTCTAGTGACTAAACATGCTGAAACACAAACCAGAATCCTTTATTTTTATTTTTTTTTAAGATTTTATTTATTTGACACAGAGAGAGAGATCACAAGTAGGCAGAGAGGCAGGCAGAGAGAGAGTGGGAAGCAGGCTCCCCGCCGAGCAGAGAGCCCGACATGGGACTCGATCCCAGGACCCTGAGTTCATGACCTGAGCTGAAGGCAGAGGCTTAAACCCACTGAGCCACCCAGGCACCCAGAATCCTTTAAAATAAACATGAAGTCTAGACTCTTAATTCCAAGTCCATATGTCCAGCCTTGACCAGTCAATAGGGTTCTATTTAGCTTCCCTTCAAGTATCTCTTCTGGAATCAGCCCTTATCCCCTCGGACTCATGTTCCAAACTCATTATCATGTCTACAAATGGACTTCCCGTCCCAAAGAAACCATTTTTGGTTCTTTATTCATGTTTGCATTGATCTCTGGATTCCTGAAAGTGAAGAGAATCCTCGCTCTGTCATCTGTGTACATGGCTAGGGGTGGATAGATGTGGGGGAAAGCAGGTCAGTTGCCCCTGTGACGTGTGGTGTGGCCCCGACAGCCAGCCAGCTAGCAAACCTGAACCTTCCATGTCATTTGAGAGTCTCTGATTACTTTCCTGATATGTTAACTCTTCACCACATTCTCCTTTCACCCTGCGTGTTTACTTTCTGCCATGCCACACCTACTCGTGGGGCCCTACATGCTGAGTTCTTATTCCTGCTTTCTTCATCTCTTCCCTCCCACAAGCTTTTTCACTTCCCCTAGAATTTTCTGCGCTCACACTCTGCCAGTACTTAATAGAATGAAATAATCTGTTATTTAAAAAGAAAGGATGCTCTCAGTTTTTCAAAAGATCGCCGTGGCTGATAACGTGCTCGCTGTTTGAAATGTGTACCAGAAAATAGGTTGGGAACAAACCATCTATTTCAGTTTTGGTGTTTGTTAAAAAAGAATCATTTCGATCTGGTGTTTAAGACTTTGGTAGAATATAAAATAACTTCTAGGTATTAGTATGAGTTCATTTCTTAGGGATGACCTCGGGCCTGGGGGCAGTTTGAGATGAGTAAATATTTTTGTCATCTCTTTTACTTCTGTGTATATTAGAAACCCTATAATATAGTGTTTTTATTTTTTGTTTTAATGGTCAGTTTGTCTTAAAGAATTGAAGAAAAGAGAAATACAGTTTTTATTTGTCCTGTCTCTCTTCCTATCTCCCTCTGTCTGCTTCTCTTATAAATCAGGGGTTTGGAGATTTTTTTTGGAAAAGGACCAGATAATAAATATTTTAGGCTTTGTAGCCTCATATAGTCTCCATTACATATTCTTCTTGTCTTCTCCCCACTTTTTTTTTTTTAATATTTAAAATAGGGTACAGGCCTTACCAAAACTGGTTGTGGTCAGCATTTGACTTGTGAACCACAGTTTGCTGGCTTCTACTATACAGACATATTTTTATCTGTTACCATTTCCCTCCAGCTTAAATCACCACTTTTTGCATTGCTTATATAAGTAACAAATTTTCTCAACTTCTGTTTATCTGAAAATATCTTCATTTGCTTTCATTTTTGAAGGATAATATTGCCAAACATAGCATTCTAAATTGACCTTTTTTTTTTTCTCTTCAACATTTTGCTATTTATTTAATTTAGAGAGGGAGAGAGAGACAGAGAGACAGCTGGGGTTTGGGGGATGGAGGGCAGAGGGAGAGAGAGAATCCTAAGCAGGCTCTACACCCAGTGCGAACCAGATGTGGGGCTTGCTCTCCTGGCTCTCCTGACCCTGAGATCACGACCTGAGCTGAAATCAAGAGATGGGTGCTTAACTGACTGAGCCACCCAGATACCCCATCTCTTAGCACTTTAAAAATCTGTTGCCACTCCCCCCACACACACCCTTTTTCTGCAGTTGCACTAGGACATGCCTGTGTGTTGTTCTCTTTGTGTTCATCCTCTTTGGGGTTCACTGAGCTTCTTGGATCTGTAGGTTGATATTTTAGTCAAATTTGGGAACAATTCAGCTATTATTTCTTCAGCTATTATTTCTTCCCAGTTTTCTCTCTTCTCCTTCTGGGACATTAGTTATGTATATATTACTTGACACTGTTCCATGGGGTGTTGAAACTATGTTATTTTTCACTTTTTCCCTCTCTGCTTCACTTTAGATAATTTCTTTTGACTTGTCTTCAAGTTCACTATTTTTTTTTCTGGCTGTAGTATTTCATCTGCTTTTAATATCATCCAGTGAATTTTTTTCAGATATTGAATTTTTCTTGATATTATTTCCACTGTTTTTAGAGTTTTTATATATGTTCTGAAATTCTTCTACTATTTATTCTTTACAAGATTAATCTCTTTTTTATACTTTTTTTGGTCATGGTAATAGTTAATTTAAATTTCTTGTCTGCTAATTACAACATCTTTGTTATCTATAGGTCTAATTCTTTTTCCTGACTTCTCTGTCTGTAGCAGTGTCATGATTCACCTTCCTCATAATGTTTTGTGGTGTAGGGAATGGTGTGGTTGATACATTTAGAGGTCTGGATTTTGTCGTCTTGATCTGAAGTTTCTTGAATTTTGTACTAGCAGACAGTTAAGTTACTATCAGATTCTCTTAAATTTGTGGAGGCTTTTCAGAGTAGGTCTCTTTGATTTGCCCTGAGTCTGGGATGCGATGTTAATCCTAAGGCATGGCCTTGGAAATACAAGGTATTTACCTGGACCCTCTGATGTGATAGGACTTGAATTCCAAATTCGGTGTCCCCCATATTCATGCTGACAGGTGCTGCTGTTACTTTTCTCAGTTCTTTCTTCCTGGCCTTGGGTTGCTTTCCCTTAGGTTCCTTGAGATCTTAACCCTCCACACAAGCAGTTCAAGAAGCAGCCAAGGATTTGAGGGGCCTTGTTCACAGATTCCAGACCCTTTTCTCTGAGGCTCCCTCGGGACTTCCCCCCACACTCAGTGTCCAGCTGTTGTAGTCTTTCCAGACTCTACCTCTGTCTCCTCAGCCCCTCAGTCACAATAGTGTGACGGGTACTGTCTGCTCCACCCAGGCTCTTCTCGCACTGGTCATTGCCCCTCAGGAAATGGCCATCTTAGCATTGTTTGCTTCTTACCCTTCCGAGGTCAAATCCCATCCAGTTTCTGCCTGCTTTTGGTCACTCTCTAGTGCCTTCCTTTTATTTTTTTGTTTGTCTTTTTAAAACAAAAAATGGTTTTTGTTTTTTGTTTATTTAATACTTCATACATAACTTTATTGTATTGACAGGGAGTTAGTCTCCGTTAAGCCACTCTGACATTACCAGAAGCCAGAAATCCTAAGTGAGTAGATAATAAGTTCTTGGCTATCAGAGGAAGATTTTTATAATATTAGTAAGATGATTATTCAAAGAATTAAGAGACTCTGGGAAGCCTTCCAAATTGGCATAGAGGAGAAATAAGATAGTCCTCTGATCCTTTTGGTTCATGAGTTTGGTGTCCCAGGTTGACCGGCAGCTGGTTGTAGGTGAGCTGTTGAAGAAATCACTGTGCAGTACTCTCCTTTACACACTGTTTTAAGCAAAAGTTAGATGGATTATGAGTTGGGCTCATACTATTAAGAGTTTTGCTTCGTGTCCCTTCTTCCTTCTGCGAGTAAGGTTATCACTTTTTACTATATATTGTAGGTGCTAACACATTAATATATCTTACTTGCTTAATGTATTTTCATCTCTACTGTAGCCTGGGCTCCAAAGGGAAGACACTGTATCTAGATCAAAGCTTTGTACAGGGTAGGTTCTAAGGATGAAATGAAATGTACTGTGCCAAGCACAATGCCTGATGTACTGAGAATAGTGATGAGTGATTTTTTTTTTCTTTCCTGTCTACTCTCCTCTGCTCTGTAAAGAGTTATTAAATATAATGGGCAAACTAAGAAAAAGAACAGATTATTACAATTACCTGATTTCCCTCCCCCTTTTTTTTCATGTGGCTACATAAAAATAGTTTGTACTAGTAAGAGCTACATTGTGCAATTATTTGGGGAGAAATTTAACAACTGAAAAAATGAAAACATGTTTTTACACTGTGAAAAATATACCTTTGAATGCTCACTTAGAATGCAAAAGAACAGTAATAGTGTAGATTAGGTCTGCCTCAGGAGTTCTTAAACTGGGTTTTGGGTCCCTGTAGTCCCTGAGACCATATGCAAAAGTGTGTGTGTGTGTGTGTGTGTGTGTGTGTGTGTGTATAAAACCTGAAATCTGATGTGCCAGCATGCTAATTTGTATAGTTGAGATATTGTTTTATTCTTGTATCATATATTTTTGTTTGAATTTCAGAACTTAAGTAAATCTCACACTATTAACTGATTCAAACAGAAAAGATGTTAAAAGATGCAATGAAATAGGTGTTTTTCTTATGCAGACCCCTTTCCTCAGGGGCAAACACCAGCGGCACATACACCTAACACATGCACACACACGCACACACACATTTATATATTTGGACACAAATGAAAATACACAGTACACATTGTTTTACTCCTTGGGTTTTGTTTTTTGTCTTTCTAACTTTGCTTTCTCATCTTTAAGTTCTTATCCTCCCCATGCCACACCCAAAGGAATTAAAAACACCAGGTAGCAAATTTCTAGAAATCATTTTCTTTTCTTTTTTATATCTTTTTCAGCTTTGGTGTGTGCAAACCTGACTCCTAGTGGCAGTTCAGAGATTATTTAATTTCCTCTTGGTTCTGATTATTTATGGGGGCAGTGACCTTTATCGAATGCCACCTGTGTGCTGGGCCTGTAGAGACTCTGCTTTTTTACTTAACACTGTTATATATCATTTCTTGCTTATGATTATTATTTGAAGGATAATGCTATAACACTACATTAATAGTACTTTGGTAATCTTTTAGTTTTTTAAAAAAAACATTGGGCTTCTTTTGTTTCTTTTTTAACCTTTTGAATGTGGAAGTTTTATTTATTTATTTTTAAAGATTTTATTTATTTATCTGAGAGAGTGTGAGAGAGAGCACAAGCAGGGGGAGGGGCAGAAGGAGAGGGAGAATCACACTCTCCACTGAGCAGGGGAGCCCGACTCGGGCTTGATCCCAGAACCCTGAGATCCCAGGACCCGAGAGCAGACGCTTAACTGACTGAGCCAGCCAGGCATCCCAGTGTCAGCATTTCTTGAGTGAATAGTGTGTTTCAGGCAAAGTAGTCACATGTTATATTCTCTGTCTCTCCTCTTCACGAGAAAATAAAAGACAAAATCAGATAAAATTACTTTAAATACAACCATGAGAGCTGGCCATGCCTATCCGTTAGATGAGGAGTGTGTTGTGTCTGCTAAATTTGTGGTAAGGGTACAAGCAGGAAAAATTCTTGTTTCTTTTTTCAATAGAATGCAGTTAACCACTTAATGTCATACAGAGAGAAACCTTTTCAGTCTGTTTAGTGTGGCACACGTGTCTTAGAGTTTGTCTTTCCATAGAGTTGAATCTTCCTGAAGGGTTGCTGGGTATCAACCACGAGGCAGGGCTCAAACCACTGCAGCCATAACATCCAGACTTGAGAGTTGGGGACCTCCCTGGGTAGAAGGGGCCAACACAGTGGTGAGAAATCCAGTGACAGGTAGCTGGGAAGACCACATGTCATAGCTCTTTGCCAGGTATGTAGTAGAAAACTGAAACATCAAAGTATTCCTTACCCCAGACTGACATTTCATCCAGTCAGAATTCTAGAGGAAATGTAGTTGTACTTCCTTGTCCAGTCTTGTGAGTCACTAAATACTCTTCTTCTACCCAAAAGGGGTTTGGGCAGTTATTTCTAATACTGATTTCCTCCTTCCCTCACATTTCTAGTCTTCTTCCCCCCCCCCACCTTTTCCCCTACGTCTTAAGAGTGTATCAATTGATTTATATATGCAGTAATTTTTTTAAAGATTTTATTTATTTATTTGACACAGAGAGCGATCACAAGTAGGCAGAGAGGCAGGCAGAGAGAGAGGAGGAAGCAGGCTCCCCACTGAGCAGGGAGCCCAATTCGGGGCTCGATCCCAGGACCCTGAGATCATGACCTGAGCTGAAGGCAGAGGCTTTAACCCACTGAGCCACCCAGGCACCCCTGTAGCTGCAATAATTTGAGATCACAAGATGAAACCAGTGGAACCAGAAACCTGAACTATCAAACTGTTATTTACCCCACCTCGTAGCAGAGTTACCACAGTTCCGGGCATACTGTTAGCATTAACTGTTTCCTGTTGAGGAAAAGAGTGGTGAGTGGGCTTCAGCGAGGGTTCAGGAGGCTGTGCCAAGAAGATCCCCCAAGCACGTAGAAGGTGGGCAGCCTCCTTCCCTCAGATACAGCTCACTGTGCTTCGTTTCTGTTCCGTAGATCATAGCAACACCCTGCATTTAAGTCCTTCATTTTGTTTTGTTTCTCTTTCTTTGTTTTATTTTGTTTTAAATAAGAGGCCTTTAAAAAATTATAGGGAAAACTGTATGTGTCATTTGCTGACTAGGGGTGAGGCAGCGAACCAGAAGAGTTCTCATCAGACTTTGAGATCCTCACCTCTTGGGTCTCTCAACCATCTCTACATTTACAAGCTTACCCCTGAATTTGGTGTGTGTGTGTGTGTGTGTGTGTCTGCATCCATGCCTGGGGGTGCACACATGTATGTATACATGTGTGAATCCTTTACCAGGTTAGTAACTCAAGTTCAGTGGAACCTGGCATTGAGCCTCTCAGGATAAGAACGTTCTGTCTTCCTAATCCTTTCTCTCCCCATCATAGTTACCATGACTACCTGCTCCCATTCACAGCGTCAGAAATCATCAAGTGGGAAGAGGAAACCGGTGTTGTCATACTCTAATAATAATATCTGAACCAAAATGGACCACGTATCTTAATGTGATTATTAGAAAACTGTCTTGATCCATGTCAATTTTTAGCATCTTTACACAGGAGCTTATTATGTTTAAATAGTTTTTGTATTTTCAAACATAGATTTTTCAGCTGGAAATTTATCTTCTAGTTTAGGGCTCACGTTGGTAATAAATAGTCGATCTATCTTTGATATAATGCTTATTAAGAACGTCTGCTTTGACTTTGCATGTCAGCCGTGTACTTGAATTGGACATCGAAGCCAGGGAGCGTACATGGAGCATTCCCTTCCTTATCTTCCCCGGTATCCATCCAGCAACGGCAGCTCCTGTGATAAGGCAGATGATGTTGCTGCCCCTGTCCCTGTTACTTGACAAAAAGTGGCTCCAAGGAGCCAGCTGGTAAGACTTTTTCCCCTAACTCCTTGGCTTTTACACAATTTTGAATCTTGACCTGATAATATCTGTAATTTAAAGAACATTGATTTTCAGGTTTGGATGCATATTAGAATCACCTTGGAAACTTTTAGTGCTGATTTGATTGATAGGGGCTGCAGCCTTCCTACCCGGATTTTTAAATGACTCCAGTAATAAATGAGCAACAGCTGGAGTGCAGGTATTTTCGGTGACTTAGAAAAGAGCTAGGAGGCTGGCATCAAGGGACTCCACCTTGGTCCACATTGCTTTGGCAGCCACCCGAAGAAGGAGCTTTTCATCACACTTAGCTTTCTTGGCTGGACCTCTCATGGGTTCTGAAACCGTGTGAGGTTTAGGAAGGAGACTTTGGGAGTTTGCTTTGCTTTTTACTTCTTAGGAAATGTATGCTCAACTCTGAAAACCAGTGGCCTTTCCAGCCCCCTCTAGGGGTAAAAAGGTATATAATTATCCCACTATTAAAAGTGTATTTTGCACACAGTGGCCTAACGCAGTTCCCAGCTCTGCTGATGAAGATTAAGGAACTCTCTGCAAAGTGAAACCAGATGATATATTTTTAAGGACAAAAAAATAATTTAAAAGCCTTACATGGTTCAGTGGTAACATATTCACTGTGTGTATACATTTTGTTATTTGCATGGTCAGTTTTGATATCAANCCTGCCTCTCTGCCTCCTTGTGATCTCTCTCCCTCTGTGAAATAAATAAATAAAAAATCTTAAAAAAAAAAAAAAATAAAAAAAAATAAAAGTGTGATGGAGCTTTTACTTTTCTCTCTGANATGATCTTACAGAAGAAACATTGCATTTAGTTGATCCATATTTTTAAAAGTGTGATGGAGCTTTTACTTTTCTCTCTGAACTCTTTTTTTTTTTTCTCAGTGTCACAATGGAAACATGCTTTCTGAGAAGGGTAAAGGAACAATTTTGCAAAGTCTATAAAGGTATACATTTATGTACATGCAAAAGAATAACAGGGCTAGGCATTTCGCAGTTGGAGTTTTCTTATGGTATATTTTGTTCCTAATCTTTGCTATTCCATGACTCGTTACCATACTAGATTAACAGATTGTTCATGTTTATGTCTAGTTAACCTTTATCTGCCCTACTTTACGTGTTGCCAAACTCTGGATCTTTTTCAAACCCATGAATCTCGTATCAGAAATCGATCGTGACCAGCCAGATTTGCTGGCCTCAGACTCTCAGCTTCTGTTCTCTCCCCTCTGTTCTTCTGTATTCTCCTTTCTTAGTTCTTTCCTCGCCACTGCTCGCGGAACCACTACCCGTCTTGTGTATTCAGCTGCTCGGATGACCCATCCTCTAGTACCCTCATCTCACTGAACTCTTTGTCCTTCCCCCTGGAGAAGTCCAAATTTGGCATTCCTTCTCCATTTCTTCATCCAGGCCGCCAGACTTCGTTAGGATAAATAGCACATTGGAGCAATCCAATATCCAAGGGTTTCCGCTTCATAGATCCCTAGTTGCTGTTCATCAGTGCTTTTGTGTCCCTAAAATTGGTCAGCTCTTCCATTCTCAGCAATAATTTGTCTCACCGTAGCCAGTCTTGAAGACCCCTTATAGAAACCCTATGCTCCTTTTTCTTTGTAGACAGTCATGCCTCTTATCTCAATAAAATTGGGGCAGTTGGACATGCATTCCCTCAAACTCATCCTTCCCATCAGTAGACTTTGCATCTGACATACCGTCTCTGAAAAACACACCAGACAAGCTTCCCTTGACCCTGTGTTTCTCAGAGGCTCCCCAGTTCCCTCTCTTCTTCTCCGCTGAATCTTTGGAAAGACAGTTCTACTCTGTTCTCTTCTCTGCCTCCCGTCCCATCACTGTCTCAGCCCTCTGCCCTCTGGCCTCCCCCTCCCACCGCATCCTTCATGAAGCATCACTAGGACCTCCTAATGGCTCGATCCAATGTAAGTTTTTTCAGTCTTTACTGATTGCATCATCTACAGATTTGATAGTGAAACACTGTTCTGGTGACCTCTGGGACCAAAATTGTTTCTGGGTCTCCTCATTTTTTTCACCCATTCCTTCCTCCCCCCCGCGCCTTTGCCTCTTTCTTGGGTTTCCTTTACTCTACCTCTTCCTTAACAGTTGGGGCTGCTTCTCATCCTACCAGTGGTTCTTAACTGGAGGGAAGGCAGCCCATTAAAACCCCTTGTCAAAGCTCTTAACATTTATATAATCTGGGGCTACTGTTTCTGTAGTTACTGGTTCAGTAGGTCCCCCTTCCAGAAACCTAAAGTATAATGGTTTTATAATATTCTGTCATACGGAGGTACCATAATTTACTTATTTCTCAAGAATTCACTCAACAGATATTTATTGAACACCTACTTTATGCCAAGTGCTGTAGATGATTTAGGGATTTTTTTTTCCTAATATGAAAAGCACTGTGACGTCTAGCCTTTGCCCCACTTCTTCTATGGTCTCAGTCTAGATTTCCAGTACTTTAATCACTGTATTAAGGATGAGCTGGTTTTCAAAGATCTTAATACCGGTGGTCCAGTCACTTCATAGACCAATTATGTTTTTGCTTCCACAACTCCGTGGTATGGTTTTTTTTTTTTTTTAAAGATTTTATTTATTTATTTGACAGAGAGAGAGAGATTACAAGTAGGCAGACAGGCAGGCAGAGAGAGAGAGGAGGAAGCAGGCTCCCCACTGAGCAGAGAGCCCGATGTGGGCCTCGATCCCAGGACCCTGAGATCACGACCTGAGCCGAAGGCAGAGGCTTTAACCCACTGAGCCACCCAGGCGCCCCCGTGGTATGGTTTTAACTGCTAGATACGTAGGAAGGTAGTTTCCAATTCCCATATCCTTAGACCCATGCTCTCCAGCTTTGTTTCTAGACTGCTCTGAGCTCCTGACACACTGTCTGGTTTTCTTCTTTGCCTTTCCACCCTCCTCCTGCTCCCCTACTTGAATGTCCTCATCTTCTCTCTGCGGTGGGATCGCTCATCTTCTATTTGTGTTCGGCCTGTGTATCTCTTCCATGGACGTGTTTCAGGAATCTTCTATTGCCGGAAGAGCCATGCTTCCCCCTTCTCTGTCCCCCAGGCCCCCTGTAGCTAGAGTCACACCATGTGCTAGTTTACCTCTGAAGTTTCCTGCATGTGCGATCGCTCATCTTTGTGATCCTTCACTAGCACACAGGAGCTAATACGTATATTCCCAACTGAATGAACCCTGTGTATTAATGTTTTAGAAATGATCCCAGAAAACCTGGCGGTAATGAATGCTGCTCTGGAGGTGAGAGCAGTGTGCTAGGGGTGCAGATCAGAGGTGGGGGACCGGGTCAGGGAAGGCTTCCTCAAGGAAGTGATAACATGATTAGTGGCCAATTTCTTTGTTTTAGGGTGTTCGTTAGATTAATGCTTGGTGAATATGGGGAAGTCTATCCGATTTCTATTTATTGTTGAGGATTTTTTATTTGTTGTTTTTTTGTTTTGTTCTTACTACACGGATAGTAGATGTGATCTAGGGGCACTAGGTGTCTCAGGCGGTTAAGCATCTGCCTTCGGCTCAGGTCATAATCTCAAGGTCCTGGGATTGAGTCCTGCATCGGGCTCCCTGCTCAGTGGGAAGTCTGCTTCTCCTTCTCCCTCTCCCTCTGCCTCTGCCTGTGCACTCTCTCTCACTCTGTCAAATAAATAAATGAAATCCAAAAAAAAAGACGTGATTTAATCAAGTACATTCTGCACATTTTTTATCCTTTTTCCTCTTCCCTTGTCCTTTTGCTGTTACAAATTAGAACAACATGCTTCCTGATGTTGAAATATCTTTGCATACTTATTTTACACCCTACTTGGATGTGGCTTTTGAAACTTTGAATACACATCTTTCGAAAATTTCTGTATTATTATTTTTTAAGTAATATCTATGTCCAGTGTGGGGCTTGGAACTCATGACCCCCAAGATCAAGAGCCACATGCTCTACTGAGTGAGCCAGCCAGCCACCCCTATACTTCTTGACATAGATTATTAAATCAGTATTCACACATGTGACTTGCCTGTGGTATTGATTTTTCTGCCCCTTTGGTCACATTTTGATATCAGGGTCGTATCAGCTTTATAAGATGACTTAGAACAGCTTTTGTGTTATCCTATGTTCTGAAATGCTTTACTTTTCAGAATCAGAAAGAATTTGATAACAAAACCATCTATGCCTGGAACCTTTAAAAAAGGTAATTCTAGGGGCACCTGGGTGGTTCCGTCGGTTTAGCGTCCAACTCTGATTTTGGCTCAGGTCATGATCTCAGGATTGTGAGATCAAGCTCCACATTGGGCTCTGCACTGAGTGTGGAACCTGATTGGGATTTCCTCTCCCACCTCCCCTGACTCCTCTCTCTCTCTCTCTCTCTCTAAACACATACATACATACATACATACATAAAATAAGGTAATTCTATGTTACTCTCTGGTAACTGTCTTAATTTCATCCATGTTTGTTACTCCAGTGGAGTTTTCCTCTTCCTGGATCAAGTTGACTAATTTTGTTTTCTGGAACTTTTTACTAGTTATTCAGAATTTTCAAATTCATTAGCACAGAGTCGAGTCTGATTTTTTTTTTTTCCTATTTACTTCAGGCAGTATTTTCCGATTTGAAGTATTACTAGTCTGGATTATCATTTTTAGCATTATTGCACGGTGTTATCTTCCTGCAAGACAGAGGTCCAGAGGTACAAAGATGTATGGCACATAAATGTAGGCTTACTTAGCCACGTTAGTGGTGAACACTGGGATCATTTTCATTTAAAAGAGCACATATAAATGGTTGTGGGTATCGGGTGCATTTTTAACATTACGTCATTGTCATATATTTAGTCTTACTGAAATAGCTCTAACAGCAAACAGTAAGAGTAAGGAGCTTGTACTGATGGGTAATGAGGGGACGTAGGAGTTATGCTTATTTAGTAGTAAAAATAGTACAGTCACATATGGTGATCCTTTTTCAATCAGATGGTATCTCTTTCAGTAAATAGAGGTGCCTTTTACAGTTCATTAGGATCTACTTCATAAAATTTTACTATTAGCCTTTCGGCTTTGTGCTGTTAGGGCCCAGCAAAGAGGGGGAATCTGGTGCTAGAGCAGGGGTCGTAGGTGCCGATCCGAAAAGCAGGAGAGGAGGACGAGCTAATAAAATTAAGGGAGAAATCACTTGTCATTGATCGAGTGGAGTAATAAAGAGTTGATTCAAGTGTTTTCAGGGTACCCATATGGCTTCCCACATGTTGAAATCATTTGTAATGTTAAGGAGGATAAAGTGCTGGGTTCTTAAGTGGAACTCCCCAGTGCCGGTTTTGAACCTGGGTACAGGTATGCCTTCTCCTGTCTTTCAGAATGCACCTGTGCTTCTGTGTCTCGGCACGTCATTGTCAGCACTGATCAAGTCAGTGAGTCACGCAGTCATGAGTGACCAGTGACCAGTGACCATGAGCTCTATCGCTACAGAGACCCAGGTTTCCACATGCAAGGCTTGGTGGTGGCACAGAGCAGCGAGCGACAGGCTGTGAGTGAGGGCGTTTAGAGAAGGTTTCCTGGAGGAGGCCAGTCTTGAAAGGATGCCCCCAGGAGAAGGGACAGGGTGGGATCCGACGGAGCCTGCAGTAGGTGGGGCTGAGGGAGGGAGGGAAGAGAGCAGGAGTGGGCATGGGGGAGGGCAGAGGAGGACCTCCTTAGCCACACAGTGGAATTCAGACTTCCTTGAAATTGACATTGAAATGATTAAAATTCAGACTACCTAGAAATTGACATTAAAATGATCACTGAAAGAATAGAATAATCTGTGAGCCCCTCTAGGACAGCCACTGTGTTTTGTTTTGCTTTCCTATCTCTAGTTCCTCCTATCTTACCTGACACAGGGTAGACATTCAGCACAGTAAAAACACAGCTTTGGCTGAATCAAATCATCAGGACCCCGTGGGTTGGTCCCCAGAGCTGTGCTGTCTTGCATCCTGAGGCTCTTGAGTGGTGCGGCGGGGAGGCCCCCCACACTTCACCACAGGGTAGACATGGCCAGAGAGCAGGCACTCAGCCATGAACCTGTCTTTGAAGAGGGCTTTATGGTTATAAATGATTCGGTTTTAATCATTCAGTCTTCTTCCCAGAGCCCTAAAAGAAGGGCTGTTTCTTAAGGGCTCTAGGACTTGGTTTTTGTTTTTGTTTTTGCTCAGTGGTTTCAGGTTACATTTCATAAAGAAAGAGATTTTTCTCTTTGTTTATGACGATGATGGAAACAAAATAGTTCTGCATCATTTTCTTGTACAAAAGTTTTAATTTTATTTATTTATTTTTTTACAAACAAAAGTTTTTAAAAATGTAGGCCATTATATAAGATTGTCCATAGCCTTTACCTCTAATAAACCGTTTCGGTGCTTTATTAGGGAAGAACATCTATAAAAAGTTGTAAATTGTTAATCGTTGCAGAACCAAAATATGACTTACAAGATCAGTACCCCCTCCCCTCTCGTGGCCGGTTACTCTTTCAGCCACAGACCCCTCTGGAACTTAAAAAAGATTATGGATCCATTCAGGTTGCTTTTCCAGGTGACAGCTCGTTGAAGTACATTTAGTTAAAAGTTGAATTAATTGCCATCTCACATACAGTAAGAACTCATTACATAAGAATGCATTACTCACTTTAGATTTACCAAAATGGTGTGGGCATATCTATTTTTATCCTTAAACAACAGCAACAGAGAAACTACAGTTTATTTCTGAATGTGTAGTTCTCCGTGAGATTGTTACCTCAGATACCAGAGATGCTGCGGAGGGGGTGACAGAGATGGCTCCGAAGCTGAGATCCCATTCTAAACACCACCCCCAAACCCCCAAGTCATGGCTTATAATAATGAGATCAGATATTATTGCTGGGAAGTGTTAGCCTTGGAAAAGGGAAAAGGGTAAAAAAATAAAAGGTAAAAAAGATGCGGAGGGAACCGCTGCTCATGTCTGGTTCACAGTCCAGCACTGGGTCGTGACATCAATGTAGCTGGCTGAGCAAGGCAGCATTTTTCATTTTTAATAGGAAAAGATAGAAGGCGGGGGGTGGGTAAGTTTGTTTCTGAATTATGTATACACATAATAGGGCACATGTGTAATTGGCGGGAGTGTAAAAATACACTTATTGCTCTGAGTCATCGTGCAAAAAATGATAAATGTTGCTTTAAATATCAGTAAATTGCCTTGTCTGAACCAATTAAGTACGTACAATGTATGACCACTTTCTCTGTGATTTGGGAGTGTCTCTGAAACATCCTGTTTTACCAGGAGAATCGTGAAGCGTAGGTTAAATATAAACAGGACTTCTTTCTAAAAATTGAAGCAAACGCTTTGAAAATTGGCTGTTAGAAGCCCTCTACGTGAAAATTGTATTTACCTATTGAACTGGAGCCTTAGGTAAAAGCATTCAAGTAGGTGCTTATCCCTAACATAGTAGTTGTCCTACATCTGCCGATTTAGGCGCTGTTATTATGAAGAGAAAAAGGCAACTTAATTGAAAATTTAACAACAAAGAGTAGTGTTTTGTGATCACATGTAAATTGAGGTCATTTCTGTGAGAATTTGTTAGGGCAACGTGCGAACAGACGGTGGCCAAAGCTCCGTATACTGAATAACAGCTGTTCTTTAAATATGTGTTAGATCCTGAGTTTTTGTTGCTTTGAGCCACAATCGATTCTATTAATAAACAGTTGTTTTATTGTATAACGCCAGATCATGCGTGCATAAACTCTTAAACATAGTCATTACTACGACGAATATATAGACTCTATGTGTGTATGTTATTTATGGTTCTTGAGTTTGGATGAACTGCTGGCATAGAACTGTTTTTTCCTTTTTATGTTTCTCAAGGACTGCATATTTAAATTATATGATTTGCTTCTTTATATTTTTGAAGGTCTACGGTGTACTTAATATATTTTATTTTTTTAAAAAGTGTCCCTTGCCCTTTTGTTATTTATGTTAACATAGATTTCATCCTCGCATTTGGTATTTTTCTCTTTGAAGGAAAATTACTGCTGAGGCTGGATCCACTTCCTACCTTTAATAAGCGGGGTTTTTTGTTTGTTTTGGGGGGGATTTTAAGGACGGTTTCCAAGTTCACTTGTCATTTCATGAGAAATAATTAAAATTTATGAATAAGAAAAATTGTATTATTTCTACGGGTTATCTCTGCTCCTCATATGTCTCATTCTGGATCTGATAATTGGCAGAAAAGAAATAGGACATTGCTGTGGGGATACATTTGTCAGGATAAGAATTTAGTTATTTTTGACCGATGCTGATAGTCAGTGTCTGATATTTCAACCTAGCATGTCTCCTTTGTTCTGATGTTCCCACTCTGCCTTTATTTTGTAGCCTGGGTGGATCAATATGCAATGAAAAGAAGTTTCGTCAGTAAATTGGAGGTTCTCTGAGTTTCTGGCTTTCCCAACAAGGGTGACGGGAGAAGCAGCAGGTGGACCAGAGTTCAGAGGACCTGTGGTGGGATCTGCATCTTTTATTTGTTTGGAAAAGATGCATTTTGGAGATTGATCTGGGGTCAGTGGTGGTAGGGGTAGCATTCGAGGCCATTTTAGGGACCGGTGGTGGATGCCCAAAGGCATAAGTGACTGAAGTACCAATATTTTGAAAGCTTTTAAATGATACTTCTATGGACTAACTATAGTATTACAGTATTACTGGTTGTCTATTCATTTCAGTACAAAATAGTTCCCTGGGAACTTTGTAGCTTCTCCCGTGAACACGACCACTTAGACTACCTGTGTTAAACTTGAAACTGGTTATTGTCATAATCATCAAATAAGTGCATCTTTTTAAAATTTAAATTAATTGTTAACCAAAGTAGAACATGTGGGTTTTTTTTGGGTTTTTTGGTTTTTTGGGTTTTTTTTTTTGTTTTTTTGTTTTGTTTTGTTTTTACAAAATCCAGTGGTGCTCAGAGCCTCAGATCCAAGGCCTTTCTGCCCAGGGCCCACACTTGGCTCCCTCTCTCATCCGCTCCTGGGGCAGCTTCCCAGGCCCTTGTGAGGTGTTCCTTCCGGGTTACACCTGCTCCTTCAAAACTGGTTCCTGTGTAACAGTTCTGTGGTCATTACTTGATACAGGATCTCTTTAATGCAGTATGCTACCCTCACACTTCATAAATGACTAAGCTATTACCAAGGCTGGGCAAGACGGGTGGGTATTAATTAAAGCTCCTCTTCGGCTCCTCATCTCATCTATTTCCCGGTTCTTCCCTGTTTGGCATAGGTCTCAGGCCATCTACGAACTTGGATTAGACTTGTTTCTAAGCTAGTGGGCGTTCGTTAGATCTCTCTAATAAAATCCTTCCTGGGCAATTGTATGTCTTCATAAGGAAAGTTTTATCTTTTGGTGCTTTCCTTAGGCACCTAGACATTTTTTAACTGTAGTTCAGTATTTGAAATGCACTCATTATTTGCATGTGGAAACATTAATTAATTGGAAGTGGTCCTTGTGACCAAGACTTGATTGAAGGGAGAAATTCACTTTTAAAATAAGGGAATATGTCATTATTTTGACAGTTTACACATATTTATTTCACAAATAATTCATTCAATAAGTATTTATTACTATGTATCAGACACCATGTATAAGTAATATGTTTTTCCTGTATTCTTATTTGTATATGATGAATTGATCTGTAAAATTTCTTTGTTTTTCTTAGACAAAATTGAAGAAGCACAAAAAGAACTTAATGGGGCAGAAGTGTCAAAAAAAGGTAAATTAAACTCAACTGCAATATAGACTATATTCTTAACAGTGATTCCTGTATAGCTACCTTATAATTGCAGCCTTACTAAGTGTAAAGATACCACAAAATTAAAAATCACCTTAGACTAATTGATCTCTAAAAGTATATGGGCTCTGCTTTATGAAATGCTTTAGTTACGTAGCATGTTGTGGAACTGTTTCCCACGTATTTATATATTGCGGGTGGGATTATGAAAGATTGTTGCAGGTCTTTCGAAAGTCCTGTTTGTGAGACCGCAATAAACAGCAATAACTTTTACAGCAATAAAAGTACAAATATAATGACTAATGATGGCTGTATACATATATATGTGCCTGTGTCTGTTCTTGTGATACAGTATTTTTTTTTGTAATGACAAAAGCCTAAGACAAAATAGTGTCAATGCTAGTCAGTGAGAAAATAGTTGAATAAATTGTAATACACTCATATTTGGGGATATATTATATACTTTTTTAAGAAATGTCAATTATTTTAATTGATGGTGATGGTTTATTGCTGAATGAGGAAAGTGAAATTGCACCGTAGCTTGTAAAATGTCTCAGTTTTTTTTATTCAATCAAATGACAAAGCCATATACATGAGCCCATACGTATTTACACACAAACTCGTACATATGATTATACAGGTTTGGACAAAGTTTGCAAGGACTATGCACAAATATATTTATACTGGTGGAAGAAGGGACTGAGGAAGATTAACTTTTATTTATATGGCTTTGTGCTTTTTATTTTAGTGGTTATTATTTTATATAAAAAATAAAAAGTTTAAATGCAAAAATTGTTTGTCATCATAGAAAACATACTGGTTACTTTTCCAGGTAGCAGGAAAAAAATACATTCACTATAAAACAGCCAGTGCAGAGGGGAGAACAGTGTGAGGTGGATAGTGTTCTAATCCTATACGTTAATGAGAAAAATTGATTAAAAGGGCTTAATTAAAGCTCCCTTTGTAGCATTTATATTTCATGATTTATTATTTCTTTGTCCTTCTATCTTCTAATTAAAGTGGAATATTTTGATAGAGTAATTTAGCCATGTGGGATTCCAACTGAAAGTCTTTTTTTTTTTTTTTTTTAATCTAGTTAGGTTTGTAACTGGGTGTCTTTAGTAGAAATATTTCTGGCCATCCAAGTTCTCCATCCCTTGGGCCAACCTATGAACCTCCAGGATGGTTTGGGGTTGGTCTGAATGGTTAGGTTGTGATGCTCAGCGACCCTGAAGTGTCTCTCTTCCCCGTTTTCCTTTTTCCCACCCCCTTATTCCATGCAATCTGGAAGGTCCATAACAAATAGGCATCTTTAATGACATTCTTGCAGAAAAGTCTGGAAGGAACAGAGAAGTTGCTGTAGCCATGCTGTCCATTTCAGTGGTTGACTAAAGATCCCTTCCCCCATCGCTATAGACATAAAGCATTTAAGACACGCAGGCTACGAGAGGTCTTTTACATCTAGTAATGGGTTAGAACTGCTTCAAGTAGAAAAATAAACGTGTGCTTGTTTTCCTTTTCCTTCTTTCTTACTCCAGTGGCAGAGTTTAAAGAAGAGTGAACTAAATGCCTGATAGGAAGGAAGAAATGGAACAAAGGTTCTAGAAAAAGAAATTGGATAATGAGGTTCAGAATAATCTAGTGGGCTACATTTGGCAGGCTACATTTATTTAAGACCTAGGATGAATACCAAGTGAGCATTGTTCTGTGCAATTCACTGCCTAGAATTACTACTTGGCTTTCATTTTTACATACACATTCTGGGCAAATTAAAAATAAAATAGCTTTTCCCTCAAATATAATTAAGGAATAATATCAGTTTGTCTTTAACAATATGAGATAAAATCTTTGAGTAATAAAAGTGTTGAGATTTCTCAGATCTTTGCTTGCCTATTTTATTCAAGGAAATTCATTTCTTCCTTCAAATAATGTTCTTTAAAAATTTGTTTCTTATTTTTATTAAGATGAGTCATCTAAGGACAGGTCACTTTTTCACTGTTTTTTTCAAGGTGCTTTTGTTTTTTTCCACCTGCACGTTTGACTTTTTCTTCTGCATCTTGTTATTTTTCTACAGTGCTCATGGTTCTCAGGCTTTGCCTCCATAGAAGATAATGTAGTCCTTAACTTATCTGTGGATCTTTCTCCCCTTTCCTTTATTTTTACCATTAGGACAGGTAACTAGTTGGTCTTTAGAAGCATCTATGTTAACGACAGGCCCTTATAAAAAAAATTTTTTTTAAATAAACCTTGCTTGTTGATAGATCTTTATTGTTTTCTAACATTTTAAGAAAGCATTAATCTGTTTAATATGGTGGCAAAGAAAGTGACTTGGCCCATTACACACCAATAAAATAAAAAAGCACACTAAATTATGTTCATGTACTTCTTTTATTCTTTCTGCTTATGAATGAAAATTAGATGACTTTGATTTATTTTTATTTTAATGGATTTGCAGACAAAGAGAACATGTAACATTCACATAATTCTCCATAATGTCACTATATTCTTCCTTACAGTGCTCTGTACTTGTTCTTAGCATCCGTCATATTTGACACTATTCCTTAAATTATTGCACAGGATTTGAATAAAATAAATAGTGAACGTCACAGATGTGGGAATGGAGTGTGTTATAAACTGGGGAGAAATAGATCAGCTTCTTAGGAGAGCTTTCATGTGCTTTCTTTGTCTAAGCTTTAACTTTAATAGTTTAAAATTTTTATCATACAATATTTGACATCTATAAGCTAATATATGTAACATTAAATAGCATCAAAATAACCTAGTGCTCTTTAATCCCACTGCCCATGGAAGTAAGAGCTGGTGCATTGTCAAGACTGTTGCATCGGCCTGCGGCGCTGGGCTCTGTTTCATCCCACCTGTTGCAGTGTTTACCGTCCTCAGCTTTGTGTTCATTGTGTTAATGCTTAGTGAAAATAATTATACTTTTTAGTTTTGCCCCAGTTTGAGCTTTAAAACTAATGTTGTATAATTTTAACAGCTTGTTCACTCGACATTGTTTCTAATATGTATATATGTTGTTGAGTGTAGCTCTTTGTTTTCAGTGCTGTAGTAATGTTTTGTTGTGTGAAACAATATGTGCCTCCATTCTCCTGTTGATGGATTTGAGTTATTTCTACCTTTTTGTTGTCGCTAACAGTGCGGCTGTGAATACTCTCATATCCTAGTGCACATCTGTGAGTTTTGCAAGGCATATAATGAGGAGTATAATGGTGTCTAAGAATTCATTTTGTGCTTGGAATTGTCAGCCCTTTGATTTTTTTCTAGTTGGATAGGTAAAAAATAGTATTTTGTCCTGCTCTTGATTTATTTTCCCTAATTAGTAGTAACATTAAACATGTCTTCATTTGTATTTCACCTTCTTGAAATGCTTAGGAGTATCTCTTATGCATTTTAAAAATCTTTCTTTTTTTCTTAATATTTCTCTTGGATAACAGTCCTTTATTCATGTTATGTGCTTTAGTTTTGAACTTAATTTTTTACTTTCTTTAAAGTGCCCTGTAGTAAACAGAAGCTTTTGATTTTAATATTATCAAACTATTAGGCTTTTTCTTTCATGCTCAGTATTTTTTGTTTGTTTGCTTTGGGGATTTTTAAACTTACTTTGTTTGTCTTATATTCTTCCCTACCACCAGGTCATACATATTTTTTTCTCTGTTTTCTTCTAAAAAAAAAAAAAAAACCTTTCACATTCAGATTTTAAAAATCCATCTGGATTTGATTCTTTAAAAAAAATTCAGTATCAGGGTTCCAGTTTTGTGGGGGCTTTGTTTGTTTGTTTGATTTTTGTCCCCGAACACGTATTGAGTGGATTTTTCCTTTACTCTCTGTTTCATACTAATTTTCCTTACATGTATGGGTTTGTTTCTTGGCTCTCTTGTTCTGTTCTGTTTATGTATCCATAGGTTAATATCACAGTGTACTAATTACTTCATTTTATGTGTTAATATACAGTATAGTAGGGCAAATTCCTGAAGTGTTTTGACTATTTCTGATTTTTTGCTCATCCATTTAAATTTTAGAATCAGCTTTTGAAAGAACATGTTAGGACCTTGTTTGGGATTACATCGGCTTTAGGGCACAGTGACTATTGTCACAATGTCCAGGCTTTCTATCTATAAAAATAGCATATTTTTGATATATGTGTTTTCTTTAATGTTTTATAACTTTTTTCCATATGGATCTTATATTTATTTTAATGAATTTATTTGTTGGAACTTTATTTTTTTGCTGATTTCATTGATTGCATATATATGTGAAACTGTTTTCTAGTTCTTGTTGACAAATAGAAATGCAGTGTATATTTTTGTATATGCGTCTTGTATCCAGCCACTTGGCTGAATCATTCATTCTGAAAATTTGGTTGCAGATTCTTTAGATTTTCTTGTAAAAAGTCATATCAGCTGGAAGCAAAGTTTTGTTTCTTCCTTTTTAAATCATTGGTCCTTTATTTATTTTTCTTGTTTTACCCAGTTGGCTCCAGTAAAATATCAAAGGAATGGTAGTATTGGCATCCTTGACTTGTTCTTGATTTTAGAAGGTATACTTCTAGTATTTCACCATTAAAATGTTCTTTTTATGGAAGAATTCTTTTTATGCAAGGCTGGAGTCAGGTTTTTGTTTTTAATAGCTTTTGGAGGTTATCTTTTCAATTTATTGAGATTTTTAAAAAGAATCATAAGTGGCTCCTTTTTTAATCAAATACTTTTTCTTCGTACATAGAGCTGATCTTCTGGTCTTCTCCTCTCATTCTAGTGTTTCACCTTCACTTGCATTTTCTTAATAAAACCAATTTAGTCTTGATATTTGTCTTTTTGAACACACTGCTAGATTTCATTTTTTAATATTTGTTGAAGAATTCTGTATCCATGTTCAAGAAATAATGGGTTTATTATCTTATAATTTCCCTTGCCCGATTTGTCTCAAAATTATACTAGCTTAACAGAGGAGATCTGGGGATTGTCCTCCTGCTTCCCATGGATGTATTTGTTTAATATTGGAATGATAGCTTTATAGGAAGTTCTTAGAATATATTTTGACTTTCAGGAGGGATTGAGGGTAGATTTTTAAGTATCAAATCAGTGTATTTAGGTTCTGCTTAAGCTTTCTTTTTTCAATCAGGCAATAAGTTACATATTTGTTACAGTGTATACATTCTATCAAGTATTCACATTTATTGGCAAAAAGTCATTGGTGATATTCTCTTAACTCTCATTGCTACTGGATTTTTCATTATTAATTTTGTTCATTTGTGATTTTTCTCTCTTTCTTGATTGGTCTTGCCAGAGGCTTATCTGTTTCACTTCCTTATTGTCACACCAACTTCTGATTTTCTTCATATTGTATTGTCCTTTTAATTTCATTAAGTTTTGTTTTTATTATATATTTTCCTCTTTTTCTTTGGGTTTATTCTGTTATCAAGTTTCTTAAAGTTGGAATTTGGGCTAATTTATTTGAAGCCTTTATTCTTTCCTATTTGAGTCACTGAAAGCTATTAATTACTCTCTGCATATTGCTTTATTACATTCTACACAATGTCATGTTTGTTGCTTTCATTAATTTCTGTGCCGGTTTCTTCTTTGACCCTCTTGACAGAATTTTCCCCCCACACTGTTGGGGATTTTATTTATGTTTTTGTTAGTGATTTCTCAATTATATTGTTACATAAACTGTTTTTTTAAACCAGTTTGTATTTCTAAAACAATTTGCTCTCTTTTTCTGAACACTGTGTAATCAAAATTTTCAGGGAATGTCCTACAGAAATGCTCCTAGATTTTATGGTAGAAATTCAGAATTCAGCACTTTCTAAATTTACCCTGTTACAAAGAGTAAATAACTGAAGTTGAAAGATGTCAAAGAACATTACCCCCAGAGAGTACAACCAGCAAGTGACATGTGGAGGGTTCAAGTCCTTGTCTGTGCCGTTCTAACATTATCCTGCATCATAACTGGATGAGAGCCATGGTTCAGTGGTAGTTGAATCCGTGATAATCCTATTCTAAATTACCTTTGGGTGATGAAATTATGTTAGCAGTCACCTCCTTTAAAAACACTCTGATAATTTAGGAAAAATAGGATTCAAACAGCTGGGTCTAGAAAAAGGTGGAGATTGTAGGTCAGCTTGCACTGGAATTTTTCACAGTAATTCACAGCAAAATCCTGAAATCGCTCCCCTAATGCCAGTAATTTCCTTCAGCAGCAGTGGTATCACTCTGACTTTTTAAACTCCAACCACCACAAAGTTTATTTAAATAAACAATAATTTCTGTTAATCATTCATTTTACCATGGAGACAAGAGTAATGAGGCAATAAGCACGTCTGTGTAGGTTATGTGGCTTAAGAAACATAGCAAGGGGTCTACACTGCCGTAGTAGCTAGCAGGTTTAGACTTGCTCCGAGGAGGCACTTGACCCGTAGGATTTCTGTTAACATAGGCATAATTTATGCCCGGGAATTACCCTCTGTTTTCTGGGGAAGCTGGAGGGAAGTTTAGGTGTCTGTGTAAAACTAGGCTGCGTAATTCTGAAGTGAGAGTGACAGACTAATGAGCAGAAAACTAGACTGTGGAACTCTAATTAGTGTGTAAATAAGAAACCTAGAGTTTGCTCACCTACTTTCCTAAATGTCTTTTTTTAAGCTTCTTATAATAGGAGGAAGTTTGCCAGTAGTACAAAAACTACTCCCATGTTTTTTCTGTTTTAAATAGCACACATGCTATTTTTAAAAATGAAGGTTGATTTGTGATCATGTTTTATGTTAATAAGTTATGCTTGAATGCTAATCACATTCTCTTCCTTAAGAATTCTGCTAAGTACACTTAGGAAAATATAAGGATTTGTTCTTAGATTAGGGGCGATGAAGTGCTTCCTGAGTAAGACTAAAATTGAGGTGGCATTTTGGAAAATTGGGGCTAATTTTAGTGAATTAAAATAAATAATATTAATGCAATCTAAGGGAAGATAAAAATGTTGTAGAAATAGTCTGGGAGCAAGTTTGTGCACTAGGACAAAACTTGATTAGCATCATCAAAAGGTAATAAACCTAGAAGGGCGTTAACAATTTACAAAATGAAAGTTCCCTGCCAGAGGAAAGGCTAGTGTACTATTTCATTGAAGTGTCTGGACTTGAGAGTATTTTAAAGGAACACAGATTTATTGCTTTAGTGTACAGTAATACTAACTAGCTAAGGATGTACTCTTGACAAGTTGTCATCCCTGGGTTTTATAAATTAATTGCTCAGAAATAGTGTACGTAAATGAGCATGTTAATGGATGTTTATTTTAAATAAAAACATTTATAAATTCTGCTTTTTTCTTAATAAATGCCCTAAAAAACTCGTTATGTTCTTATAAGGTTGTTAATTCATTCTTTTATTCAATAAATTTGTATTATGCATCAGCCATTCTTTGTAGCCCTGGCAAATAGATAGGAAAGAAAAAAATCTAACCCCTAAAAGGGTAACTTTTAACTTTACTGCTCTTGCCCAAATTATCATGAAATCTGAATGGGTAGGATCAAAATTCATGAGGCTTTATGTAGACTGGCAGCAGTGCCTAACAAATTTCCCTTGGGAAAACAGCAACAGATTTTCTGTTTTTTAGGGGAAAAAAGTCATCTTCTTTTTAATATTTTATTACTTGGAATTTTAGATTTAAACATTCAGGTTTCAGGAAGTATTCTCTGAATGTAATGGGCGATGCTAATTTGAATTCTAGGAAGATTAGTATTGTTTTAATTATTTGTGTGGTGTGTGTGACTTAGAGGTATATGGCAATCCTGTCAATATTTTGAGATTTAAAAATACTAAATCCTAAGAGATGATTGCCTTTCAGATAGACTGTGCTAGCCAGAGAGAAGATGATACGCACAATGATACATAACATCAAGCATTTTTTAGTACATTAGTGTAAAATAAGTGTCTTTAAATATTCTGTACTCATGGTGTTTAAATGCAAGAAAAACTAAGGGCGCCTGGCTGGCGCAGTCAGTTAGGTAACCAGCTCTTGGTTTCTGCTCAGGTTCTGATCTCAGGGTCCTGAGAGCAAGCCTGGGTCAAGCCTCTGGTAAAGGCTCTGTGCTCAGCGGGGAGTCTGCTTGGGATTCTCTCCCCCTCTCCCTCTGCCTGTCCTGCACACCTGCGCTCTCTCTCTCTCTCAAATCTTTGTTTTTTAAGTGCAGGCAAAATAACACTTTGTTTCCCATAAAACTTGAGAAGCAAAATCCTTAATATTTTGCTGTTAGAAAGAAAATTGTTGTTGCTGATGACTATCTGTTGACAAATCACTCATTAAGTCAGAGACTTAAGTAGCTAACACGATTTTTATTTTATAGGATTCATAGGATTTCACAGACTTGCATTCTTTTGCCACTTTTATCGCATATTCCATTGACTTCAAGATGCTATTAATTGTGAGATCTGCAATGATTTCATGCATCATTTAGAAAGGGAAAGTCACTACCCATTAAATCATGACACAGTGCTCTTATAATTGAGTAGAAGATGAATCCTAATTTCAGGGAGATTAAAATGTTTGAAACCTGTTTTCGAGTCTACGGAGTGTATTTACATCCACTGCTTCATTTTGTGGTAAGAGAGATGAAGTGGTTCAGGTGATGATGGGTGGATTTGAGCTGCTTTGAGGACAGCATCCCTAAGAACTGTGAAAAACAAAGGAATGGATCTCTTTCTGTTGGTTCACTTGGGAATTTATCTAAGAATGATAAGAGAATTAAAGCAGGCTATGTTCAGCTTACTGTCTTTGCCTCTTGGGTTACTGACCTTATCCATACGCCTCCATATTTTCTATGTAAAAAATGTTGCAGGGCGACTTACAAGGATAGTGTGTGTTACTGTTGATTTAGTTAGGACTTTCTCTGCTCAACTGCTGTGATCTGTGTGTGGGGGCAAAAGGAACAAAAGGGAAGCGAGCTCAGGTATTTATTGCCTACAGAGAGACTTGTTCTTCTCTCTTTCCACCGATGAGAGAAGGTGCTAGATGTGTGGCCTGAAAGGGACGCATATAATTCCAGGGAAGGAAGAATAGAAAATAAAAGTGAGGGGAGGCAGAATCAATTGAAAACGGATTAAACAACTGGGAGAAACTCTGGAAAATAAATTTAAAAAGCAAAACACACGAACAGTTCTGGAAAGTACCATTTCACCAAGATGTGATATTCTTTTGTCAGTTTCCTGATTCAGAGTATGTTTTATTGGGCTGGGCTGCATCTGAGAAGAATTGCAAATTTTGAAGGATAACTTAGTTAGAGTTTTGTCTTGAGCACCAACCAAAGAATGAACTCTTTCCTTCAAGAAAAGATTTGGAAGCCGCAAATGAGATTCTGTGGATGGATGAGGGAAGGAATGAAGAGGGCTAAAGAATGCTGAATTGGGAACAAACGTAGGTAGTGACATCTACACAGAGTCTGATGCGAAGCAGGGAAGCAGATTCAAGCAGACTACAGAACAGGTTGTATGGGGAGTGCAGCACACTCCCTGCACAGGAGCAGGAAAGGGGGCTGTTGCTATAGGGTGTACTGATTTCTGCAGGCCTCTTAGAGACTGTCTGACAAAACCCCTTCATGGGCTCTGTGGCTCTTGACATGAAGACAGTGGCCTAAAACATGGCGCCTGTGAGACCTCATCTCACGGAGTTCCACCCCTCATCTGCTCACCCCAGCCTCAGCAGTCAGTCTCCCGTAATTCCTCCCGTCCAGTTTGCCCACTGTCCCCCCTCCACCACCCTACTTCCACCCCCCATACTTGGCTCCAGTTCCTAGTGCATACAGTAGGCATTTGGCAAAAATTCACTGAATAAATGAAGATGGGTGGGTAGGCGGATAAGGGAGAGAAGAATGGCTTGCTTCACATTACAGGCAGGACTTTTAGACAACATGTGCTATTAATTTCTTCTATTTTTAAAGTGTGGCTACATAGATATTTTTTATTTCTCCCGCTATAACCTAGATGGAGTATCTGAAGTAAATTTTTTGCTATATTAAATTATCTGTATAATTTAATTGTATGTATCTGCAGTGATATGCAGAACTCATTTATGTCTATCTCCCTAACAAAAATAAAAGCTTTCCTCTAACCTTCAATAGTGACTGTGGACAGCTACTGCAAATGAATCCTTCCTCGTGATTTAATCTGAACGCTATGATTAAAACCATCCTTGGTGTACTTTGATAATATGATTATATGTTAGTTAACCTGGTGGGAGATTATGATGTTCTGAATGAAAAATTGAGGATTTCAGACTTCCGAAGGTTCAATATTACAACCCCAAGAGCCTTTGTGGTAGAAACGTTTATCAAACAGATTTCATATTTTCTTGTCTCGGTAATAGCATTAGCCTCAATTTAAACTTTTTTTCTTTTTTCTTTTTTAAACTTAGGGTCAGTCATGTGCTGGTCCCTGGGGGAAAGGAGGGAACAGTTGACAGCGTTTGCGGTGTGGTGAAAATACTCCTACCATGGCTGATTTCAAGCTACCAATCAATGGTTGTGTAGCTTACAAAATTCTTGGCAGAAGGTCAACAGGTCAATAGAAGACTTGAACAGCCCAATAAACCCGTTGGACCTAACAAACATCTATAGAATATTCCACCCAACAAGAGTATAACACACATGTTCTCCAGTGTGCATATAAGGTTCTCCAAGATAGGCCATAACCGAGGCCATGAAACCATTTATCAGTAAATTTAAGAGGACTGAAATAATACCGAGTCTGTCTTCAAGCTGACCGTAACTCAGTGAAGTTAGAAATCAGTAACAAAACAAAACAAAACAAAACAAAAATGCACACCTGAAAAAGTTCTTCTGATCCTACATAATCCCCCAGAGGGGAAATGGCAGTCAGCAAAGCAAAACTTTTATTTACAGATGATTCAGAGACTTTCAAAACAAATATACTATGAACACTGCCATAAGATTGATAGAAGGATTCTACATTAGATTATCTATCCACGAGGAAGCTACCAAAGATACAGACCACAGGGAATGCTTTCTCGGAAACAAAAATAGAGCTTGCTCTAACAAATTTTTAAGGATTACACGTCCTCCAAAAGAACAAAAAGTTATTCAAAATCATCTCCTTAATAATTAAGCAAGAAAGGGATTATACAGAGAAATGTATCTGGAACAGCCGTCTCGTTGTCTTCCTTTTGAATAAGACAGTCAAAGCATTTTAGCAGCTGAAACTTTTTGCAGAAAAATACACTTGTCACCCAGTGTCATTACCTTGTCATTTCTTAAGGACATATTTCTAAAAGAGATTAAGTATTATTTTATTTTTAATGTTAATTTAATACTCTTTATTCTGATAGTGTTCAGTCTATTTAAAATAACAGTTTTTATTTTATATTCTAATAACATAGAACATTAGAGTAATGTTAGCTCTTTTATAAACTTATTATAAGACATCAAATAAAATATGTCTTTATGATGTTTTTATTAGAAGTGTATTAAAAATTTGGTTTCATTGGAGCTAAAATAAAATACTGGAGTTAATTCCAGCTACTCAGTATTATAGAAAATAAATGTTGTAATACTGGTTGAGCCATTTTGTTCTAGTAATATAATTGCAATCTTGATGATATAGTAATAATAGGATGTTGATGATATAATAACACCATCAACAGTAGCAGTGCTGGTATTAGAACAAAAATTGAGGTTTCGAGCAACCACACTATGCTTCAGTAACACATGCGTTACCAAAATAATCCTCGCAGCCCCGTCCAGTGCCATTATCTGTACAATACCAGTACGTGTCTAAGGTCACGGAGCTGGTGATTGGTAGAGCCAGGACTTAAAGCCAGGCTTCCGTCTGTAACTGAGTGGACAGGGAAGGAGAGTAGGGACTTGTCTAGGACAGTCGTGGTTTTAACAGGTGCACAAGTGGCCACGCCCTGTGTACTGAGACTGGCCTAAAATATTAATTGTGTTGCTCTGACAGGACTATATTGATTGCGTTGGGTAGCTTTTCGTATGTTTAAGCGTCTGGAAAGGTTACTTGGAAGTTAAGTCCATGGAAGGAGAGGAACGTGTGCAGGTCGTGGGTACTGTATTTGTACACTCCTCAGTTTTCTCACCTTCTTGGATCAATTCGATTTATAACTTCCTGCATTCTAGATGTTATTCAAGTTTTCAAATATAATAAGATGGAATATAATATTCCCTTTTTATAATTTTGAATGGTTTTATCTGTTTTTACATCATACCCTTTTTCGGTGTCTAAGAGCACTAATTGATTACACTGATTTTTGTATTTAATGAAATTTTCAAAGGTAAGTATTACTTATTCTATTTTGAAAGTTATTTTAGGGGCACCTGGGTGGCTCAGTTGGTTAAACGACTGACTTCGGCTCAGGTCATGATCCCAGAGTCCTGGGATTGAGCCCTGCATCGGGCTCCCTGCTCAGCGGAGAGCCTGCTTCTCCCTCTCTCTCTGCTGCTCCCCCTGCTTGTGCTTGCTCTCTCTCTCTCTGTCAAATAAATAAATAAAATTAAAAAATAAATTAAAAAATATTTTTTTAATTTGACTTATTTTTGTTTTTATTTTCTTTTTTCTGTATTCCTACCATCTTAATTATTTCTCCAAAATCACGTATTAACTGCTTAGCAAATGATCTCTTACCAAAAAAAAAAAGTCCTATGGCATTCATTTGCCATTGAGTGGTGAATTACACAAATATTTGAGGACCTGTTTTTCCCATATCTGCTAGATTTTGATATATATTATTTTCAGATACCTTTAAATAAGCAGTTGTCTGTTAGGTTCTTAATTTGTTAGTTGAACTAGTTTGGGGTTGAGTATTTTATTACGTATTTATGAGAACATATTTGTGCATGATGAATTTAAAAAGGTGGAACTTTAGGTGACAGATAGTAAGGGTCACCTTTGCCGTCTTTATACTCCAATCCCATAGTGGTGTTTTTATTTTAATTACAATAGAATTAACATGCAGTGTTCTATTAGTTTCAGTGCACAATGTAGTGATTCAGCAGTTGTATATGTTACTCAGTGCTCATTACAATAAGTGTCCTTTTAATCCCCTTCACCTATTTCACCCTCCCATGTTTTTAAATTAGTTTTGAAACTTTATGTATGAAGGTTTTCTTTTAATGAAGATTTATAAGTTAGTGTGTCTGTGTTTTATGACATTTTCTTTGTGTGTTAAAACCTGTGTGTTTCTCTTTCCTGACTTTTTGCTATGTCATAGCCTGCTAATGAATTCTGGCCCTCCCCCACAATTCTATTTCTGAGTCTTTTGAAGAGTCTTTAATGTATGTTGTTGCCTATTATATTGTTAAAGTGTAGTAATGTTGTATCTTGCATTGTTTAAACCTTTAGCCTGATGATTTGGGGTCTCACTTGGGATGGGAGTGGACCTAAATTCCACTTATGATTCTATTCTTGCTTTTTCTGTCAGGGCTGAGGTTCTTGTTCAGGAATGCTCCTGGCTTCTGATTGATTTCCCATGTATTCTTCCATTAGGAATATTAACAAGGCCTTTGAACCTACTTTGGTTGGTTAAACTCCACTCACATTTCACTGAATGCTCCAACAACTGCCCCGATCTTCTGCTCGACATTGCCCTTGATGAGGCTCAGTGACGCGCTCAAAACTTGTGCCCATGTTGACGCCAGGGTTCTCGAACTTTCCATCATGGGTCTTATTCTTCCTCTCAGGGGCCTGTCCACTTACCCTGTTTTGGACTTACGTCCTGTCATTATCATGTATTCGCATTCCATAGGCTTTATTACTTTTCACAGAGTTGCTACTCATTTTGTTTTAGCCACATATTAATCATACTTTTCCCTCTTCACTTTGTCTTACATCTCCAGTTTCCCATCTAAGATAATTTTATTTTACTTCAAGAATAGTCTTTAATTTTCTATTAGCTCAGGTCTGTTGTGACAAATTACTTCAAGTATCATTTATTAGAAAATGTCTCTTTCGTTTTCATTCATGAAAAGAAAAAAAAAACTTTCTCTGAGTCTAAAACTAGAGTCTTCTGGCAGTTTATCTCCTCAAGCACATTGCTGCCGTTGAGATTGTCACTTGTGAGTCTAATTATTGCTCATTGGAAGGTGATCTGTTTTCATTTTAATGTATTTTTTTGAAACTTTGAAGATTTTGGGGACTTGTCTCTGCCTCGCAGTTTCACACAGAGGTGAATAGGTGTGATTTCTCTGTCTTTATCTTGTTTGTGCTCCAAGGTGCTTTGGAATTTATAGAGTCCTGGGTTTGGGGAGTGCCCAGTTATTTATGTCCTCACCTTCTGAGAGTCCAGTTCCAGTCTTTTCAACTCATCGTTTGTTTCAGAACATCTCCATTTTGCCACCTTTGTCTCTGGTACTCTATTCGCTGTTGTTTCTCTTGACTCCTCTCTCAGCTCCTTGTCATAATCTGAGCTTAAACATCCAGTGAGTTCTAAATTTGCTTGTATTTTTCCAGTTCTGTCATTTATATTTGGCTTCTCAAACACGCTCTCTTTTTTACTTTCCCGTTTTCCTCTGGAATTTCAATATGCTTTCAATATTAATAGCATTAGTACATTGGTTTTAAAGTGTCTGTATATCAGTTCCAGCATATTGGACCCTCATCAATCTCTTTGTGATGTTGATGCTTTCGTTCTTTTCTTAGGTGCCTGGTTGTCTTTGAATAGCTAGACATTCTATTTCAAAAATTATTGAAATGGTTCACAGCTTAAGTTGATACCTTCCTCCAGAGAATATTTTGATTTGCTTCTGCAAGGCTCGTAAGGGAGTTAACAATCCATTATCAACTTAATCCAGTTTGGGGGTCTTTGATTTTTCTGGGCCACTGGAAGTAAGTTGCTGTTCATGTGAAGCTTACTTGGTCTATATCCAGTCCTCTCTTATTTCTAGACAAAGCCCTTCATGCTCTCAACTGGAAACATGTAGATTTTCACAGGGACTCCATAGATGGCATTCCCTGGATTCTGTCATTTATAGCCTTAGCTCTTCTACATTGTCAGAAGAACTGCTCGGCCATCTAGCTGCTCCATCTGGACAAATTTTCCCTGAGTAAAAGGAGCCCAAATGCTGAATTCACCTTTTTGGACTTTACCCTTCCCTAGCTCTTGGCCCACTAACTTTTCACTACCTTCCTACTGATTCAGTGCCTTTAAGCTGTTAAAATTTTAATTTTTTAGCTGTTCTGTTATCCTCAGAGGAGTAGCATTTGAATTACTTAATTCTCCATTACCATAAAAGGTCTTTATCTATTTAGGATATCAACCCATTATCTACCTTATATGTTGCAATATTTTTTCTTTTTGTCATTTACTTTTTTATATATAAAAGATTTTTTGTTTCTTAAGATTTTATTTATTTGAGAGAGAGATAGCTTGCAAGCAGAAGGAAGGAGAGGGATGAGCAGACTCCATGCTGAGTGTGGAGCCAGACACTGGTCTCAATCAGATCATGATCTGAGCTGAAATCAAGAGTACAGAGCTCAACCAATTGAGCCACTCAAGCTCCCCAAAGAGTCTTTTATATATACTCAGAGCTCTTCCAAAGTTCACTTCTTTCTGTGGTTTTATTTCTTACACTGAATTAGTGAATTTTGCATGGAATGTGGTGTTTGTTCAAGGTCTACTGTCCTTTTTTGTTCCATGTGTGAAATCTGCATATTTAAAAACTATATCATCCTTTCCCCCAAGATTTTGAAATATGCCACTTTTTTTGGTATACTAAATACACATATACGATGGGATCATTCTGTGCATTTTCAGTTTAACCATGAATCCGATTTTGAGAAAATACTGTCTAATAATTTAATGCCTCTCTGTGTTGGTGTCCTTATATCATTCTTTTTTATAATTTTACTATCTAATTTAGAATATTCTCCCAAGTGAAGATTAGAGTCATGTCACATTAAAAAAACAATTTTTTTATTGTGTGAAATTGTATAAAGTTTAGAAATTTGAAAAGTGGGGACCTGGATGGCTCAGTGGGTTAAAGCCTCTGCTTTCGGCTCAGGTCATGATCTCAGCGTCCTGGGATTGAGGCCCACATTGGGCTCTCTGCTCAGCAGGGAGCCTGCTTCCCTCCTCTCTCTCTGCCTGCCTCTCTGCCTACTTGTAATCTCTCTCTCTGTGTCAAATAAATAAAATCTTTAAAAAAAAAAAAGAAATTTGAAAAGAACTAAATTGATATCTACAAAATATTCTTTCCAGGAGCATGGTGTGTTTCTTTGTTTTGTAAGTCTTATTTCAAATCATATCAGAAAACTATTTTTTTTGTATGTTTGAATATTTTGTGCCAAATTTATATCTAGATATTTTTTCATTTTTGTTGCTGTTTCAAATAGAATATTCTTGCCATTATATTTTCTAACTAGTTATTTTTGGTACAAGTGATAAGACTGATGTTTTTATGTTTTTGGTACACATCTACCTTCCTGAGCTCTTTTTAGATATAGTAGATTTCTGGTTATCTCTCTTAGGTTCTCTAGGAAAACATTATGTTATCAGCAAATAAGGCTACTTTCTTCCTTACCATTATTTCTGTCTCATTTCTTTTTATTGCTGTTGCATAAGCTAGATCACCTAAAGAACTGATTAAAAATCATAGTGATTATGGCAAAAATTCCCACATTGTCCCATGGTTCAAAAGAGATTTCTTTAGTGTTTGATTTTGAATATTGTGTATCGTTGGTATGGTAAATATTCTGTATTGTATTTTCCTACTTCTCTAAAGTTTTGTTTTGATTTTTCTGATTTCTCTTGTGTCTTCCTCCCTGACCCCAGGCTATTTAGAAATATGTTGTTCAATTTCCAAATAGTTGGGGATTTTCCGAATATCTTTCTACTATTTATTTCTCTTTAATTTTGTTGTGGCCAGAGAACATACTTTGTATGTCCTTTTAACCTTTTTGAGAAGCAGACTGTTTTTAAATTTAAAGTCACATGTGCCCAGTGGCTACCTATGACTGCATAGCAAATTACTATGAATTTAGCAGTTTAAAAAGTACAGTTTGGTAGGACAGAAACTTGACATGGTCTCACTGGGCTATAATCAGGGTGTTAACAGGGCTTTGTTTCTTTCTGCAGTCTGTAGGGGAGAATCTGTCTTCCGCTCATTCAGATTTTGGCAGAATTAAATTCCTGTGTCTGTAGGCCTGTATTCTTCCTGTCCTTGCTGGCCTTCCCAGCTTCTAATGTTCACCTGTGTTCCTTGGATCCTGGCTCCCTTCTTCCATCTCCAAAGGTAGCAGTAGCTGGTCAGGTTTGTCCCACTTGAGATCTACCCCCCCCCCATATTCTTCTGTCAATTGATTAAGTTTGAAGAGGTCCTGTGATCATCCAGGATAGTCTCCCCATTTTTATGTCCATAATCTTATCACCTCTACAAAGTCCACTTTGCATATGTAAGGACACATAGTCTCCAGTTGCAGGGATTGGGGTGTGGACATTTTGCAGAGCCGTTATTTTGCCTAACACACTACCATATTGGAAAATGCAGGGTCACACTGTGTGATATTTTAAAATGATGGAATTTTTAAAATTCTTTTACAAATGTTCTTTTATTGTTACCATTTCAGAGCTCTTTATATATGTAGATCCAAATTAAGGTTTTAACAGGTTTTAACATTTCAGTACAGGCCAGCTGGCAATGAATGCTCTCAGCTTTTGTTTTTCTGTAAATGTCTTTGTTTTGCCTTCATTTTTGAAAACTGTTATCTTTTGGTGGCGAATTCTGGGTTGCCCTTTTTTTTTTCTTTCAGTAGTGTGAAAATGTCACTACACAGTTTCTGTTGAGAAGTCTGGTTTAATTTTTATCTTTGATTCTCTGTGTGTAATACATTTTTCTAAACTTCTGGATACCTTCAAGATTTTGATCTTTGGTTCTCAGCACCCTGAATACGATTTGTCTAGGTGTTTTTGTTTTTCCTTCTTTCTTTCTTTTTCTTTTATTTCGTGGTTTTTCTTCTCATCTTTTTTTATTCTTACTCATCCAGTTGGGGTTGTCTAAGCTTCTTGGATTTATGGTTTGTTTATTTTTGGAAAATACTTGCTATTATTTCTTCACTTATTTCTGCTACGGTATTTGTTCTTCTCCTTTTGTGATTCCATTTATACGTTAGATCATTTGATATTATCCTATGGGTCTTGAATACACTGTTCTTGTTTTGTCCTGTTCTGTTTCCATGCTATTTTTCTTCTTTGTATTTCTGTTTGGTTAATTGTTATTGGCCTATCTGTAAGTTAACTGATTCCTTAGTTTTGTCAGGTCTATTAATGAATCTATAAAAGGCTTTGCCTGTCTCTATTACTTTTTCTTTTATTTCTAGCATTTTCATTTGATCTTCTCAGTGTGTGAGTTTAAATTCTCATTTGTGAATGCACATAATGATTAGAGTTATTTTAATTCCCTGTCTGAGAGTTCTGGCTTCTGAGTCATCCCTGAGTCTGGTTCTTCTGGTCATTTTGTCTCTTGACAGTGGGTCAGTAGTGCCTGGGTCTTACTGAACTTTGGATATTGTGTATATTAACAGTAGTTACTGAGGTCAGTGGTTTTTAGTGGCTGGAAATGGGGACTGTTTTTCTTCTCTCAGGTGATCAGGTGGGGAGTTGAGGCAGCTTGTTCAGGAGTTGAGCTGGGTTTAGATTTTCATGGTGTTGTGTATATCTTCCATGTACCACCCTGGCCTCCAGTTATTCTAGTGATGACCTGACATTTCCTTTTGCTTATAAGCTGGGGGTCTGGAAGGTTTTTTTGTTTGTTTGTTTGTTTTTCAGTTTGGGGCTCCATGCTCAGCTTTAGCTGCCTGTATCATTGTGGGAGTGGAGGTCTCCACTTCTTTACCTCTCCCAGCCGTGGACTGCTGTTGCTTCGTCCTCACTGCCAGGCTGATAGTGGGGGTTGGTGAGGATTGCTCTTTTGTCCTGTTCCAGCCTCAGTCTTAGACAGTTCCTGTGCTTCCTGACCATCTCTCATGGTAGCAGACCTCTCATTTTCTTGGTATGGGATTTTGGTCCCAGGACGGTTTCCTCCTTCCCCTGGGGTAAAAGGTTTCTTCTTCTACCCTTCACCAAGCCACAGTCGGGATTACCTATTCCCTGTGGGTGAATGACATGTCTGCTGCTCTTTACCCAGTGGCTTGAAGTTCAAGGTTTTTGCTCCACATTAGAGAAGCTCTCCGGGCCTTGGGCTCTGTGCATTTTCTATAGCTGCAGCTCCTCCTTTGTGTTTCCCATGGAGACCTGCCCTCTCTGGTCTCCCACCCTGCCCTCTATGTGAGTACCTGTGGGGGGCTCATGGGGGAGAGCCTGGGAGCGAGTGTAGACTCCCCTGAGTCTGAGGTCAGGCTAATCCAGCCCATGCTCAGCTCTTAACAGTTTGTTATAGTTTTAGATTATATTTTCTTGCTTGTTGGAATAGCTTTCATGTCTTCCTCCACATGCCCTTCACTTCTTGGGCCCAGGTGAGCCATTTCACGCATCTCTGCATGGAGTTCAGGCTTTGGTTGCTCTGTGACTTCAGCTTTCTGATGGGCTCAAGGGAAGTTATGATTTTGTGATATCTCTAGGTTTTTTATGTTATGCTGGGAACAACATTCTTTTCAAGTGTCTGCATCTTGAAGCAGACTCATCTAGCTTTATTTTTTAAAATAAAGAATGGATGTTAAATTTTATTAAATATTGTTCACCCTTATTCAAAATGGTCATGTGAATTTCTAAGTTACTCTTCCTGACACAACGAATTATATCAACAGGTCACCTGATATTAAATCCATCCCTTATTTTCTCTTACTTGAAGAATTTTTTCATTACCAAATATTTCTTTGATAACCTATTAAGGGCTGGATACATAAAGATGGATATTAAAGAGAGAGTCCTACAGATTTATATTCTGATCAAAAGGTAGACAAAAACAACATGTAAATAGATAAATAGGGCACTGTAGATTGTGATTTTAGATTGTGATTTTGATTAGGAAGGAAATGAATAGGGTGGGTGGGCAGCAGGGAATAACTGCTCAAGGTATGTTGGACAGGAACAGCCTAGAGGTGACACTGGTGTTATGCTCTAAAGGTTGAAAATGATCCAGTCGCTTAAAAGAGTTGAGAGTAGGGAGGGCTTTACAGAAGCTGGAAGGTACAAATTCCGAGGGGCGGAAAGGAGGATGGGCCTGGTGGAAGATCAGGAAGTTCACCAGTGTGGCTGAAACATAGTGAGTACGAGGGAAATGTTATGAAGGGAGGTCAAAAAGGTAGTCAGAGCTAAATGGCCAAGCCATCTCTTTAGCCAGATTACATGTTTGAATTACACGAGGAAGGGGAAGAACGTGGAGACAAATTGAATGAGGCCTCTTGTTGCTTGCTAAGTAAAAGTCATTGTTTCCACTTCTACACAGTAGCCTCCTGATTACAGACATTCCTCAGAGGTAGTTCAGGGTCAGACCACCGCAGTAAAGCAGGGATCTCAGTAAAGTGAGTCAAGTGAATGTTTTGGTTTCCCAGCGCATATAAAAGTGATGTTTATTAAAGTCCACATATCAGTGAGATCATATGATAATTGTCTTTCTCTGATTGACTTATTTCGCTTAGCATAATACCCTCCAATTCCATCCATGTTGTTGCAGATGGCAAGATTTCGTGTTTTTTGATGGCTACGTAATATTCCACTGTATATATATGTACCATGTCTTCTTTATCCATTCATCAGTCAATGGATATCTGGGCTCTTTCCATAGTTTGACTATTTTGGACATTGCTGCTATAAACATCTGGGTACAGGTGCCCCTTCAGATCACTACATTTGTATCTTTGGGGTAAATATCTAGTAGTGCCATTGCTGGGTCATAGGGTTAGCTCTATTTTTAACTTTTTGAGGAGCCTCCATACTGTTTTCCAAGGCAGAGGATCATAGTGAAACAAGACGAAACCAGAGAGGGAGACAAAGCATAAGAGACTCTTAATCTCAGGAAACAAACTGAGGGTTGTTGGAGGGGAGGGGAATGGGAGGGATAGGGTGGTCAGGTGATGGACATTGGGGAGGTTATGTGTTGTGGTGAGCACTGGGTGTTGTGTAAGACTGATGAATCACAGACCTGTACCCCTGAAACAAATAATACATTATATGTTAATTTTAAAAAATAGCAATAATAAAATAGTACAAGTTAAAAAAAATAAAATAACCTGCATTAAATGTGAATGAATTTGATGAAGCTTAAGTATTTTCTCATACTAAAGTGTTGCCAGGTAATAAACTTTCAGTCTTATTCTTACCCCCCCCCAAAAAAAAAAAGATATTCACACTCTACAGTAGTCTAGTAAGTGTGCAGTAGCATTATGCCTATAAAAAAGAGCGAAAGACCTACTTAAAAAATACTTTATTGCTAAGAAATGCTGTCTCCTGTGCTTCCCATGAGTGATAGTCACTGATCACAGCTCTGCCATAACAAATATCATAATAACAAAACAGTTTGAAATACAGCAGGAATGACTGAAATGGGACACAGAAACATGTAGTGGGAAATGCTGCAGGAGAAAAGGCACCGATCAACTTCCTTGATGCAGTTGCCATAAACTTTCAATTTGTTTAAAAAAAAAAAATAAAAGGCACAATCTGCAAAGTACAGTAAAGCGAAGCCCAGTGACCCAGAGTGGTCCTGTGCGCCTCTAGTATAGTTGTTTATCTCACGCTAATTTATTTGTTACCTGTCTCATATTTTCAAGTGTCTCCGTGCTTTTTCTTCCTGTGTATAACCACACTTAGTGCCCCTTTATCCCAAAGGAACCTTCCCACGTCCTTCTCCTTGGCTAATCCCGGTGCCCGGCCTCTCTTCTTTCCTTCACAGCTGCTTCTCAGACCGTGTTCTGTGTTGGCAGGCCCTTACCGCACTGTGCCCTCCCTCCCTCGCTCCCTCCTCACCCTTTTATGAAATGGTTTTTAACCGTAACAGTGTCCTCCTAATCCCAGTGCCAACCAAACCCAGCACCCTCTCGTTTATTCTTCTCAGAATGGAAGATTTAGGGCGCCTGGGTGGCTCAGTGGGTTAAAGCCTCTGCTTTCGGCTCAGGTCATGATCTCAGGGTCCTGGGATCGAGGCCCGCATCAGACTCTCTGCTCGGCAGGGAGCCTGCTTCCCCCTCTCTCTCTGCCTGCCTCTCTGCCTCCTTGTGATCTCTCTCCCTCTGTGAAATAAATAAATAAAATCCTTTAAAAAAAAAAAAGAATGGAAGATTTAAAAATACCCTATTGGCCACGTCTTCCCTTCTTCAAAGTCTCTAAACCCTGACTTCCTGGGCCCTTCGCTGTCACATGTTTTGTTTTATCTCTCTTATCACCCCTTGTTTCTTTTCATTTCTACTTTACCCTGAATAGGTTGGTGCTGAGTCAGACTTCTCTATCTACCGTGTATTCTCTCTGGCTTATCATTTATGTCCTTTTACAAAAACAGCTCTCACTGTGTACTCCCAGATCTGCGCCTCTAGCCCAGACTTCTCTCTAGGGAAAGAAAAGAATATGCATCTATATTTAATAGATTATAATTTTCGTATTGCTGTGTAATCTTTGTAATTATTTTAAATGGATGTGTAATGTTATGTTAAGTGCTTCTGCTGTAATTAGCCTAACCATTTCTCTGTTGAAAATTTCTAGTCCTGGATTTGCAGCTACACTTTATAATTCTACACATGTATATCGGCGTTTGAGATTTGGTGGGGTGGAAAGTGAATTGCTTTTTCTTTTTTTTTTTTCCCCTCCAAACTAGCTCCTAGATAAAGATGGGAAACTCAGCAGAATCTTTGGCAGAGCTTTCTTAGGCTTTCTTGCTTTGGATGAGCTGAGAGGCCCACTGTCACTACCTGAGTTGAAGGTAGTAGCATTATTAACCCTTGCATGAACTCCTGAAAGACCTTCCACATGGTCTCTGTGTCCCCAGGCTCCTTACTCGCTGATGCAACGTGCTCTCTATTGTTAGAGAACACATAGTCCTTGTGTCCCCAAGACCCTGAAGACCCTAAAGTTTTTCACAATGATGTGTCTCTGAGTAAATCTGAAAAAGAGATTCACCTTCAAGCAAGGCAGGATTTTAAATACACTATTAGGTTGTAGTTCCCAGTACCTACTATCAGCCTTGGGAGGATTTTTTGCCATATTTAACTGGCTCGCAGATGCTCTCTGGAGCCAGGATATGTGTTTGTTTTCATCCTGTTATTCTCTAGAAGGAATCCTGGAAACCAGCTGATGGTACTGTTCTATACTCTTTGGTGGTGTTCTTCAAAAAATACAGGAGCTCTAATAATTATCAGGCTTGTTCCTTGGGAAACGAAGTGCTGGTGCCTTAGCCACAGATAGCTTGGGAACTATTTCTCTAACCATTCACCTGTCCCCAGCCAAGTGGCCTTTGTGATCTTTCCAAGCTGTTCCAACCACCTGCCTGATGGAGAACTGGCTCTTTAGTGAAGCCCATCAGATCAAAGTTTCCAACAGTGGCAGTACTACCAGTTTCTGCCTCCTTCTCAGCATGGTTGGTCTGTGTTAAGAAATTCCTGTTTGGGCGTCCGACCAGGTGATGCCTCAGAGCTTTTGCCTGATTGTCAGCCGTTTCCAGGAGCACACTGACCAGGACGTGAGTCACAGCAGTTGATTGACTCCATTCTTGAGCTTTTCCCACCCTTTCCCGTTCTGACTGTGTGTTATCACTGTGTAAGGAAAAGAGGGTTGTGTTTCCACAAACAGGGCTGTGTGCACCAAGCATTTCCAAGCTCCGTGTTAGTAAAACACCAGCAGTAAAACACCTGGAACCATACGATAGCAACTATGAAGCAGGGTCTCTGGAGCAGAAGATGGGCCTGAGCACTGGCCGGTGGGGAGTGGGCCTACCATTCCGGCACTGCCCTTCTGCTGCCTCCCACCACTTGTCCCATTGTCTGTCTTTCTCTCGCATCCTCCAGTTAATTTTCAGTTTCATAATGACAAATTGCCTTTAAAATTACTGAAAAGCACACGTGTCGATGATAACAGCTGTTCCCTTCCCACTCTCTGCCCCGACTATACTTCTGCCTTGAGGCATTCTGGTCTGTGCATCTTCTTAACTCTGTGGCCCACAGTAACTGTATACCAGACCTTGTCACCACAGTCACAGTGTTTGATGATGGTGCTCTCTGCTGTAGATCAGGTGGCCAGAGAAAATAACTCCTGTCACTCTCCGATGGATAGATTTGAGATTAATCACAATTTAAAAAACTACCCTGAGGGCGCCTGGGTGGCTCAGTGGTTAAAGCCTCTGCCTTCGGCTCGGGTCATGATCTCAGGGTCGTGGGATCGAGGCCCACATCGGGCTCCCTGCTCAGCGGGGAGCCTACTTCCTCCTCTTTCTCTGCGTGCCTCTCTGCCTATTTGTGATCTCTCTCTCTCTCTGTGTCAAATAAATAAATAAAATCTTTAAAAAAAAAATACCCTGAGTGCTTCATTTTTTAAGACCCAAGGGTCTGCCACTTCATTCTGCTCTAGGCATTGGTTCCCATGAGGAGGCATCTGTCTGTAATTCCTAGCCAGATGGCTTAGCCGACCACTCTGTGCACTCCTGCCCCAAATCTTGAGAACCAAGAGGTGGAGAGCGACAGTCAGTAGTGAGGCACATAACTTCTCCAGTTCCAGCTCTAGAACAGTAGTGTGGTGTTCAGCTCAGGTTTGCCTGAGAGGGGGTCCCCTCCCTCTCTTGACATTCTCTCTGATCCCCTCCACCATCCTCTCCCTTCACAACAACGACAACAAAGTCCTTGGATTTAGAGACTGATCCAAAATGCAGTCATCCCCACCCGTGATGGAATGGGCTTCATCCCCTGAACAAGGAGAGTGAACCCTGTTAAAGGAGACCTTACAAAATCTTAGAAGAGTGACCACAACTCAGAAAAGGACTGTTAGGAAACACTCCACTGAACGCCACCCCCTTCATCCCCCCCGTCTCAGGCAATAGAAAAGCAGACAGAACACAAAAAGACAGACCAAACACTCAGCCTTAAAGAAAATATCACCTCAGAAACAGAAGTATTTTCATTGAACTTAATAAGATCATAAATGTATTAAAACAGCTCAAGCAGAAATGAGACAATAAAATGAGGTGAAATGGGAAATACAGAACTAAGGGAATAAAATGAGAACAAAACAACATTCACCCAAAACTAATCAATTTGGAACAGTAAGGAACTTAATGACCTGAAAACTGAGTTACTGACATAGAGAAAAGCTTTAGGTAATTCTAGAGAAAGCAAAAGAAAAGACCCCTCCCCCCCCCAAAAAATGGAAGCAATTTAAAGCATCATAAGGGTGGTCCAACATAACGATAATTGGTGTCTGTAAAGTAATGGAGCCTACCCCCAAAGAAAAAAATTTGGCTGGAAAAGATCTATTTGAAGACATAATAAAAGAAAATTTTTCTGAAATGAAATGTGTCTCCTTACAGAGAAGGTCATTGTGTTCTAAGGGGGGAAAAAAGGTTGTGTAGTGACAGACCTTGAGCTGATGATGCCTAATTATTTATCAGACTTAAGAAATAAAGAATTTTGTAGACAGCCAGAAGAAAGGCAACTCACCCCAAGGAGGGGAGGCTGTCAGTCAGGCTGGCCCCAGGCTTCTCCACTCTAGCATCACTGCCAGAAAGCAAAAGAGAATGTGCAGAGTTTTGAAAGAAAGAATCGACGTATTTAGCACCAAGTAAGTGTTAGAATTCAGCTAGAGAAACCAAGAGTAAACAACTATGCAAATAGAATGTAAGTGTTACACACTTTGACAAAAGAGAGAGAGTTGGTCTTCATCTAAAATTGAAACTTGTAGTTCATAAAATCTGTTTAAAATATGTTTTTTCAAAAGCTTAACTTCAGAGGAATTTTTTAGGAATGTAGTGTCTCTATAAAGAAATATGGATTTAAGTGTAGTTTTTCCTTTATTTTCACTTCAGCTTCATTTTAAGTACAAAGTTAAATTTTACTCTTTCTGTTTAAGAACACATAGGATGGTGTTTAAAACTTGGTGTGGTATTTCTGGGTGTTTTGCTTGTGCGTTGAATTTTTGCATTTCCCTTTGGAGTGTCAGACATTGTTGAAGTTTTTTATTTTTAAACAAATAACTTTATCTGAAAATAAAAGCTTATTCCAAAAACTCTATTAAGCATAACAAAATAAACCCATCTATCAACCAAGACTCGGGTTGCATAGGTCTTGGTTGGGGTTTGGCGTGGGCAGATTTTTAAGAAATCTCTTGTATTTCCAAATGTTCTGACAGTTTGGAACTGCTGCCCCAGCAGTTTCTCTTCTCTGTTTTTATATGTATTTTGACATTCCGGTGACTTTCACCTTTCTTACAACCCACCTCCAAGCTTTCTGGAAACAACTGGGGAAACTACTCACCCAGCTGACGAGTATGATTTTTCATTTCCACCTGTTTGCTTGGCATGGTTGATGGGAGCACAGAGTGCACCATTAGCTTCATTACGTTCGCCTTGAAAAGGGAAAACCAGGGGGAAACATTTTATGAATGGATGGATCAAAGCATAAAACCAATTTGCTCAACATCATTTCTTATCAACAAACCTGATACTTACTTTCCCTGTTTTTCTCAATTTTCTCAAGCTCAAATATTTTAGTCACAAGACCCCCCTCACTTTTTTGTGTGCTTCTGATTATGGTGGGTAAATGTATCATTAGCGTATTAGTAACGTATTTTTTCAATCAATTAACATATGACAGCATATAAGCTGATAATCACAAGATGACTAGGATATTTTTTCATCCTATGTAAATATTTATCTTCAGTTAACATAAAGTGGTTATTATGGTGTGGGCATTTTGGCCTAATGTGAATTTCAAATACATACATTGCAACAGCTATTTGAAAATAATCACGAATTAGAATATATGACTTTTGTACAAATAAATATGAGCCTGAATAGTTCTTGTTTGTGTGCCCAAGGATATAGCAAATGGAAACAAATGAAATTATGGCAAGTAATCACTGCTCAAAAATGTAACAGTTGACAGAGATTGTGGGTGGTCGATGCCATTTAAATACCGATTTACTTAGACCACAACCAGAAATGGTGGTGGTTCATCCCTTCTCTCCTGCAGTCAGCTCTGTCTACCATCCTGTATAATGACAAAGAAACAAAACCACTGAATACTTTGCTTAGTTAAAATGGTGATTTTCTTTTTAAACTAAGGGCCATTACAACATTATAAACTTTGAATTATATTGGTAAAGAACCACAAATAAGTAGATTTTTTTTACTTTCATAAAGTTTTTGTTCATTGATAAAATTGCCACGTGAGCAGCTCTTCATGCTTCTACCAGCTAATATCTCGTGATTATCTGAGGTATGTTTGCTCTATAAATCATTGTGTAGTAGCCTTTTTTCTCACAAGAATATCAATATTGCATGTTTTAGAACAGTACTCTGAAAATTTTACTGAGAAGTTTGCCTTAAAAGATACTAAATGTGGGAAGACAAATACCCAGCATTAGAACATTGAATTTTCTAAATCTTTGTGGGGCAGGTCTCTGAGACTCTTGTGTAGACAGAGTCCTCAGCTGTCAGGATGAAAGAGAAGGGTAATTTAGTTTTTGAAAAATCTAGTTCTAGGACCTTGGTGAGAGAGGTGGTCAAGAGAGGAACACTACATTCCGGAAATGGACACTAAGGTCTTGGCATGATTGTTTCAGTAGATTTTGATTGCCAAATTCTTAAAATTACTAGACCGTTTGAGTGCAGTTTTATCCAAAATAAGTTCTCCTTAGACTATCTTCTTAAGTTGTCATAACGCTCTTGTGATTATAATTTTAAAAATCTGTCTATAGTTGGTATATATACCATTTTACCAATTGATGTCTTTAATTTTTTTTTTCAAACAGAAATCTTAGAAGCTGGCATTAAAGCAACTTCAGAGTCACTTAAAGGTGTGAAACGGAAAAAGATTGTAGCTGAGAATCACCTGAAAAAAATACCAAAATCCCCACTGAGGAATCCTCTTCAGGCAAAACATAAACAAAATACAGAAGAGTCCTCTTTTGCTGTCCTTCAGAGTGCTTCAGAGTCTCACAAGAAACAGAATCCCAGTCCCATAAAAAATGGGAAGCAGTTTACCAAACAAAATGGGGAAACACCTGGGGTAGTTGCCGAGGCCCCTAAATCCGAAGACTCTTTCTCCCCAAAGAAGCCCTCGTTTCTGCAGCACGCATCTGAACTGCGCCGATGGGGATCGGAAGGCTCCGACCCTGCCAAGTTAGACTTTCTGGATGCAAAATGTGACTCTGGTTCTTTGTCAAGTAAAACCAGGACTGACCATAGTGAATGTATCTCCTCCACTCGTAGTCCTACTTCTTCCTCTTATACAAACACCGCATTCGATGTCTTACTGAAAGCAATGGAGCCAGAACTGAGCACCTTGTCGCAAAAGGGCTCGTCTTGTGCAGTTAAGATAGAAAAACTGAGACCAAATAAAACTGTACGACCCTCTTCTCAGTTAAACAGCAGCTCAATGGAGGCCCCAAATCAGACTCTGCAAGAATTTGTTTCTGAACCACAGCCTTCTCCTTGTACCTCATACACCGTTCATGTGTCTGCTGCTCAGAAGAATGAGCAAGTCACAGTTCAGTCACTTTCTCGTTCACATAATCAACATGAACACTTTGTTTCCAAACCTAGCCAACAAAATCAGCAGCTTCCAGCATGTTCAGGTTTCACGAGGTCATTGGCAAATCTGCAAAATCAAGACAATGCCAAACTTGAACAAGTTTATCATATAGCAGTGACATCATCTGTGGGTCTGACTTCACCTTCCAGTAGAACTCAGGTTACTCCTCAAAACCAGCAAATGGATTCTGCTTCACCAATGTCAGTCAGTCCAGCCCATTCTACACAGTCAGCGCCCCCGCCAATTTACAGTTCAACTCCTGTCGCCTCTGTTGTTAACCACAGCGTGGAGCAAATGTGCAATCTTCTTCTGAAAGATCAGAAACCCAAAAAACAAGGAAAATATATTTGTGAGTATTGCAATAGGGCTTGTGCAAAGCCTAGCGTGCTTTTAAAGCATATCCGCTCCCATACTGGGGAGCGACCCTATCCCTGTGTGACCTGTGGATTTTCATTTAAGACTAAAAGCAATCTGTACAAGCACAAAAAATCCCATGCACATACTATCAAACTGGGTCTTGTCTTGCAACCGGATGCTGGTGGTTTGTTCTTATCACAGGAGTCCCCCAAAGCACTTAGTATCCATTCCGATGTAGAAGACAGCGGGGAAAGCGATGAGGAGGGGGCCGCTGATGAAAGACAGAACGACCCACCCTCCATGGACCTGCAGCCTGTGCAAATAATGAAAATGATGTCAAATTCTGAAGCTTTACTGAAATCAGGTTCTGTTGCCAGCAATCCAGACCATGTGGTGGGTGACTTTTCACTACAGGACAAAGCTTCCGAATCCCAAGCTGTGACAGAGTTACCAAAAGTCGTGGTCCACCCTGTCAGCCTCTCCCCTTTAAGAGTTGACAGCCCAAAGGTTACAGATCCCAAGCCTGAACTGTCTAGTGCACAGAAGCAGAAAGACCTTCAGGGAACCAGTGTCCTGTCCCACTCAGCCTGGACATCCTCCCTAGAGACTGAGGAGAAGGCCCGTCAGAAGGGGGACCTGAGTCAGCCAGAAGGAAAACAAGAACCACACGTAGGAACGGTACATGGCCAACTACAAAGGCAACAGGCTACTGACTGCTCCCAAGAGCAACAAGGAAAACTTCTGAGTCCTCGAAGTTTGGGAAGTACAGATTCTGGTTACTTTTCACGTTCTGAAAGTGCCGACCAGACAGCAAGTCCACCAACTTCCTTTGCCAGAACGTTACCCACCATGGAACAAGACTCAAATAAGAATAATGGCCCCTCTGCACCTCGTGTCAATACACCAGCACCTTCGACTCTGTCAACAAGTGAGAAAGCATTGCTTCTACCAGGTCAGATGCGCCCACCCTTGGCAACAAAAACACTTGAAGAACGGATATCAAAGCTTATCTCAGACAACGAAGCTTTGGTAGATGATAAGCAACTGGATAGTGTTAAGCCACGGAGAACCTCTCTCTCACGACGAGGAAGTATCGATTCCCCCAAGTCATACATTTTTAAAGATTCTTTTCAGTTTGATTTGAAACCGATGGGACGGAGAACGAGCTCAGGCTCTGATATACCGAAGTCCCCTTTCACCCCTACTGAGAAATCAAAGCAAGTGTTTCTTCTGTCTGTACCTTCCCTTGACTGTTTGCCCATTACAAGAAGTAATTCTATGCCTACCACAGGTTATTCAGCAGTACCTGCCAGCATAATACCTCCCCCTCACCCACTGAGAGGAAGTCAGTCATTCGATGACAAAATTGGCGCACTCTATGATGATGTCTTCGTGTCAGGACCTAACACTTCTGCGCCCCCCAGCGTGCATCCCCGGACCCTGGTCAGACAGTCAGCAGTAGAAGACTCTTCCGCAAATGAAAATCACCTTCTTGGTCCTGGACAGTCCTTGGATGAAAGTTATCAAGGATGTGGTGCCCTGAGTGACGCTGTATCAGCCAGGAGCAAGTCATTGGCCCCAGGCTCGCATGTAGAGAAAAAGAAGTCCCATCAAGGGCGAGGGACAATGTTTGAGTGTGAAACCTGTAGAAACAGGTATAGAAAACTGGAGAATTTTGAAAACCATAAGAAATTTTACTGTTCAGAGTTGCACGGACCAAAAACAAAAGTAGCCGTGAGAGAACCTGAACACAGCCCTGTGCCTAATAGTACCCAGCCACAGATTCTGCACTATAGAGTTGCTGGTTCCACAGGGGTGTGGGAACAGACGCCCCAGATTAGAAAGAGGAGGAAAATGAAAAGTGTTGGAGATGACGATGAACTTCAGCAGAATGAAAGGGGGGCTTCTCCAAAAAGCTCCGAAAGCCTTCAGTTTCAGAATTCTCTGGGCCCCGCTTCCACTCTGTCTAAGCATAATATTGCAATAACGAGTGACCAGCAGCATAGAAATATACAGTTGCAAACCCCCCAAATCCAACTGGTTGCCAGAGGCCCCGACCAGACCATGGATCCAAAGCCGTCCGCCATCATGGAGCAACACCTAAGTTCAGCTGCCCAGGACAAGACAGAGTTGAAGAGGCACGGAACTGGAATCTCAGTCATTCAGCATACAAACTCACTGAGCAGACCCAATTCATTCGACAAGCTTGAGTCTTTTGAAAGAGGTTCCCCAGTTTCCTTCCAGGAGCTGAATAGAACTCTGAAGCCTGGGCCTCTGAAAGTAATAGGAATTTCCCCAGAGGAGGGCCACCCACCTCAGAATACATCTCACCCTCACCAGACTGTGCTGTCATCAGATGCTCTGAGAGGAGAACTTCAGGACAGCTTGAGAAAGAATTCAAATGAACGGCATGTGTTAGGACAGCCCTCCCGACTAGTTCGGCAGCACAACATCCAAGTCCCAGAAATTCTGGTCACAGAAGAGCCAGATCGGGACCTCGAAGCCCAAGGCTACGATCAGGAAAAATCAGAGAAGTTCAGCTGGCCTCAACGTAGTGAAACTTTGTCCAAGTTGCCAACTGAGAAGCTGCCACCCAAAAAGAAGAGGCTCCGTCTTGCCGAGATGGAACATTCTTCAACAGAATCAAGTTTTGACTCCACTCTGTCCAGGAGTCTAAGTAGGGAGAGTAGTTTATCTCACACTTCCAGTTTCTCAGCTTCGTTAGACATAGAGGATATTTCTAAAACTGAGGCTTCCCCCAAAATCGATTTTCTAAACAGAGCAGAGTTCCTCATGATTCCAGCCGGCTCAAATACACTTAATGTTCCTGGAACTCACCGGGAAATGCGGCGTGCTGCCTCAGAACAGATTAGCTGCATGCAAACATCCATGGAGGTCTCTGATTTCAGAAGTAAGTCATTCGACTGTGGAAGCATAACTCCACCTCAGACGACACCACCTGTTGAATTGCAGCCCCTGGCATCTCCTTCTGGCGTGGGGGTCACCGGGCATGTGCCTCTCTTAGAGAGAAGGAGAGGTCCACTGATGCGGCAGATCTCTTTAAACATAGCTCCAGATAGTCATGTGCCTCCCGTGAACCCACCATCTTTCCAAGCAGTTGCTGTTCCCGGTGTGGACACAGCACCGTTTCCAGGCCCTCAGCTCACTAATGCACCTGTAGCCGAGTTTCCCACAAACACTTTGCACTCCCAGACTCAAGTTCAGGATCAGCGAACAGAAACTTCCAGTTCCACCTCCACTAACATCTTTCCTGTTCAACAGCTTTTTGGTATCAATTTGTTAAATCACATCCATGCACCCCTTAGCCACCGAAATACACAGATGGCTCTGCAGGTGTCTACACAGAGCGTCAAGCCAGATGCAAGTCCCAGTTTGTGCGTATCTTCTAAAAGTAAAGATTGCTTTGCTCCGAAGTACCAACTTCAGTGTCAGGTGTTCACTTCGAGCCAGTCTTGCTCTTCCACTCCTGTGCTTTCTTTGCCAAAGCAAGTTCTTTCAGATTCCATTGGGGTTGACCATCGTGGGACTTCATTAGCATTACCAACCGAATTAATGGATGCCGTGCCTAATTCATGTGTCCCGCCCCCACTGAAGCTCAGGCCCCTGAGCGGTCAGGCGCAGAAGGTGCCAACATCATTTGCGTTGCCCGTGCACCTGCAGAGTAATGTTCCAGCATACTGTTTTGCCACCATCACGCCTCTGCCACAGATCCTGGTGACCCAAGATCTCTCCAACCAGCCAATTTGCCAGGCTAATCGTAGCATGGTGCCAATCAGCGAAGAACAAAATTCCATGCCAAAATTGCAAAAGGACCACCAGAATGCTTTGCCAAACCCAGAGAAGGAACTCGTTTGTGAAAATGTTTTTCCAGAGATGGGCCAGAATTTTTCTCCATCAGCTTCCCTGTCCATCACCCAGAAAATGTCTATGGGTAGACTTTCCCCCCAGCAAGAATCTTCAGCTTCAAGTAAAAGGATGCTTTCCCCAGCAAATAGTTTAGACATTGCCATGGAAAAGCACCAGAAGCGAGCTAAAGATGAGAATGGGGCTGTTTGTACAACAGAGATTAGACCCTTGGAGCCATTGAGTTCCAGACCCAGTGAAGGTAATAAACAGAAGAAACCCGTCTTGGTGAGGCAGGTTTGTACTACAGAGCCTCTTGAAGGCGTGCTATTGGAACAGGGTATTTTTCCTCCACCCGAAATTAGTAGTGAGGCTGTTAATTTGACAGATGTTTTAGCAGCTGAACAGTTGTCATCCAAACACTCTAAGTCTGTAGTCACAGAACCTAGAAGCGACCTACAAGAATTTGAAAAGATCAAGGCATCCACGTCACTGACTCTTACAGTGAGAAATTCACCTGCCCCTGCAGAAAACCTTCACATTTCCTCTTTGGAACGTGTAGACAATAACCAAGAAAGGAAGTCTCCAGGAGTTAAAACTCAAGGAGACAAAGAGAGCATCCCAGAGCAAAGTCAAGCTGCGACCAGCACACTTTTAGTGTCTGACGCGGGAGACACACGGCAGCTGCCTTTCCCCAGCCTGAAGACCTCAACCAACTTTACATGGTGTTATCTCCTGAGGCAGAAGGCCTTGCATTTGCCTCAGAATGACCAGAAAACTTCAGCCTATACTGATTGGACAGTTAGTGCCAGTAATCCAAACCCACTTGGTTTGCCCACAAAAGTTGCTCTTTCTCTCCTTAACTCCAAACAGAAGACCGGAAAATCACTATATTGTCAAGCAATAACTACCCATTCCAAATCAGATTTATTGGTCTATTCGAGCAAGTGGAAAAGCAACTTAAGCAAGGTACTTGACATATCATTTATCTTCAGAAATAGTTTGTGCAATGTCTTGATGCCTTTAAGTGTTCTAATTGGAAGTTGTATCTTAATTTTGAATGACAAATTGTGCTCTGTAAGTATAAAGTTATCTGAAACAAAGGATGATAAGTTTACCCCGAGAGTTATGCTGATAAGGGTTACATGGAATCCTTCGGTGATTTTATCTTGAAACATTTTGAAAATAACTTGCCCTGAGCTGAATATTTAAGTCCTTGCATAATGGTACAGAGAAAACACGGTTTGACTCTCATCTTTCTCTTATACTAAGTGATAGGAGATTATGTTTATGCTCTGTCCCTGCTAGTGCAGAGGAACAGAGGTGTGGCTTATCAAAGAATGTTGTATTTCATCTTGAAATATAAGCAGAGGCTCATTCCTACTTGTCCTATGTGCACCTGACTCCTCTTCCCTCGCCATGCCGGTCTCCACTCCACCCAGTGTTGGAATCATCTTAGTCCTAGGGAGAAGGGTCACAGAACAGCTGGCTCAGCTGGATAATGAAGTTGATTTGCTCAAGATGTAGAGTAAGGTCATAAAACTATAACTTTGGGTTATTTGTGGAATCCATTTCAGTAGAGTTGTTGACTTTATAAAATGGGAAAAATCATTGAAGTGAAAATAAATAGGTAAGGGGATCATGCCGGACTCTGGCCTTTGAGAATTAGAAATTAAGTCCCTGACCTCCACAGATTCACAAGCATATATAATACAGATTTCCTAGACATATATGTGCTTATCAATAAGGAAATATTTCTGTATCACAGATACAATGGAGGTATATGCAGTTTTAAGAAGGAAGTCTCTAACTTTGCCAGTAGGTTGAGGAGGTATGGATACAGGGAAGATATTCGAAAAGTGGGGATACTTTAGCTGAGTCTTAAAAAAAAAAAAAGAAAAGAAAAAGTAGGAATTTTTTTCAGGTAAATAAGAATGAGAAATTTTAATAGTCTGCTGAAAGGATTTGGAAGTGAGAAAGAACTTGGTTTGTTTTAAGGAACCCTGAGGAGTCTGCTATGGCTAGAAGGTATAAGTTTGAAACACCAATGTGCTTTCAAGTTGGAAATATAGGTAAAAAACAAAGAATGTGCATGGAGATGGTAAGAGATTGATGCTTTTTCAGTGAAGGAGAGTGCATCCAAACCATTCAGAATTTAATTTTTAAATGCCCAGACTTTAGACCAACGAAATCATAATCTTGGAAGATGAGACCTAACTATGAGAATTTAAACGGAGCTTCGTGAATGTTTCTGTGCCTATATAAAGTGACTCTCTTCAGTACCAAGTGCCGTGGTAGAAATGCTTCTGGAAATGTGTATCTAGATTTGGAGCTAGGCAAGGATTCCCGTTTGGAAGGTGTCGGAATCCCTTGGTGCATTGGTGTAATTCATGAGCTCGGTCAGAGAAAGCAGAAGGAAGAAACAGCTCAGGATGGATCTGGGGATCACTACTACGTAAGGGGTTGAATACACAGGAAACTGAAAGAGATTGTTCATAGAAAAAAGAGGAGGACTAGAAGAAAGTCGGATCGCATTGATCCAGGAGGAAATTTCAAGGAAAGTTACTCAGATAGGTCAAATACAGGTTACATAAAGACGAAGACAAACGTGGTTCCTGGACTCAGTGGTTCTAACATCGCTGGTGACTTCGGTTGTATGAGCAGGTGGTTGTGGAGGGCTGGGTGCTGGGTTGACTGTTAATTCCCAGCCCAGACGTTCATGTATTTATAATTCAAAATGGACACGAAGGGGCAGGTCTTGAAGAACAGGTGTTTCTAAGAGAAGATAACAACAAACAGCACAGTTAGTCATGCGTATAAAGAACAAGGAAGGGATAAGGATTTTTGGGTGTTTTAGTTCATTGGCAAATGGTGACTAGAAGCCAGATTTGATAGTAAGAAAGTGAGCGAAAGATAAATGGGAATTAGGTGTTGAAAAGAAAGTGAAAAGTAGAATTAGTGTTAACAGCATAAAGTCAAGGAAAGGTATGTGTATGCATTCCAGATTGTGGGGAAACCCGAGGTGTTTGCCGGGAAAAGAGAAGCCCGATGCGTTTTTGCCTGTCAGGGTCAGCGTCATGACCTCGCACTACCTTTCTGACCTGGGCCAGCAGTTTGGCTTTACTTCTGGCCTTCAGAGGCCAGCGGCTCCCCGGGGTGCTCCTTCCGAGGCTGCGCGGGCCCTCTGTCCGGGGTACACGCTCTCTCGCCACTTGCTGGTAATAAGTCAGCTCAGCGCAGAGCTGTCTGCTTGGGGATGTGGTTTGTAAAGGTTTTTAAAGAGGGCCCTTGATCAGAAAAGTTGAGCCTCACTTTGGATTTGGCCAGAGGATGAGCGTTTGAGCCTTGGCTGTTCAGCTTGACCTTGGACAAGTGACTTCACCCCGAGAGTGCCTTCCCTCACTATGTACAACCCCTGTGCTGCCAAGGGACGCTTGTGAAATCCTAAGGTGCTGTCGCTGTAAAGTTTCCACAGGAAATGCACACACTGTTTATTATTTTGATGTCTGTTACCTTTCTCTAGAGACATAATTATTATCAGGTCACAGCCTGACTTCCAACCTGCCTGTCCCTCACAGTTCTCAGCATTCAGGATCTTTTGAGAAGATGCGGAGGGGAAACATAATTATGGTTTCAAATGATAGGGGAAGGGGAGATTCTTGGGAAATGGGGTCTCTGCTTGACGGAGTACAGTTACAGTGCATTCCAGTGAAGGGGATATAGTCCTGTCTCTCAGGAGTCTGAGACAGGATTACCCCAAAAAGGGAAACGGGCTCTTTCCCATCTCCAAAGAGTAAAAGCTCTTTGAGGTAGAAAGAGTAGGGTGAGCGGTTGGTCAGTGGATTGTGGCGGGTTGTTCAAACAGCTTATGATCGTCAGGTTGCTGGGGGGCAAACAGAGAGACTAAAGCTGAGGGAGGGGAGAGAGCAAATGTCCTCGAAACATGTTATTTCCTCGGAATGCGTCCCAGTAAGTTAACTACATGTACGGTTCTCTGCCATGTTGTAATTTCCAAGTGAAACATTAGCATGTTTGTGTTTTCAGTTTTATTAAATTAGTTTCTCTTTTTTTTTCCCTTTCAGAGAGCATTAGGTAATCAAAAGTCCACAGTAGTTGAATTCAGCAATAAAGATGCCTCTGAAATTAACAGTGAGCAAGATAAAGAAAATTCCTTAATCAAAAGTGAACCAAGAAGAATTAAAATATTTGATGGAGGGCAAGTACAAATTTTACTTTTTAAATGTACATTTAAACATACTTTTTAAATGTACATTTGCTTTCATGTGAATGAAGACTTACCAGTGCCAATTTTACATAAATGTTGCAAGGTTTCTCAGCTTCTTAACCGAATCTTCATGGCAAAATATATGTTAGATTGTCATGTTAAATAATTCCATTTTGATCGAGAGAATATTTAGGAAACATTGCAGGTCCTAGGAGGCAGCTAAGGACTGTTTTCAGAGTACACTCTGGGTTTCACGTCGATTTACAATAAGGAGTGCCTTGGGAAATCTCTTGTCAGACGAATTCACTGCCTATTTGATGCCTTTGTGTATTTGGTAATGAGAAACACGCATTGTAAAAGCTGATTGTAGTTCTGGCGAAGCCAAGAAACATTTCAGTACATAGAGTTGTTGTCACTGAATTTAATAATAAAGAAAACTTTTGAACCAGTGGTTTAGAAGGAGGGAGTGCTATGCTAAAATTAAACCTGGTATCGAATAAGGTTGCTTGATTAGAATTAGCTTTTAGCATATAAAGTATTAATGTGAAAACCTGGAATATTCTGTTACTTACATGTGCATAAAATTGTATTGATTGAGTATAAAAATTGTGACTTGCTGTATTTTATAAGTTGAATTCTAATCATCATTATTTTCTCAAAGACATAGTATCCAATCTCCCTATTTTTTTTCTTTAAATTAGATATAAATCAAATGAAGAGTATGTATATGTCCGAGGCAGGGGAAGAGGAAAGTACATATGTGAAGAATGTGGAATACGTTGTAAGAAACCTAGTATGTTAAAGAAACACATTCGGACCCATACGGATGTCCGCCCCTACCACTGCACTTACTGTAACTTCTCCTTTAAGACAAAAGGTATGAGATGACATCGCTTCATGGTCCTTTTTATATGCATTAAGGTAGTAGAGCTGAGACCCAGCTTCACCTACTCTTTGACCAAGGATGCAGTAGCTTAAATTGACTAATATAAATACATCTTGTCGACATGGTAGTCTTATTTCTTTATCTGTCTCTAGACCTCTGAGGGGAAAAAAAAGTTTTTTTAATTATACACTTTTACAATACATATAATAAATATGGCATTTTAAAAGGAGAAACTGCCCTTTTTTATTTTACTCCCCAAATTAGAGTTGCATAACATGATGACTAATACATTTCAAAAATACTTTGGGGCTGAAGAAGAGAAAGAGATTTTTCATGATTACAAATAAACTCAAAAAGATTGAAGAGGATTTTTAAATAATAACTGTAGTAAACTTATAATGATTGTGTTCATGTTTTATTATCTAATTTTAGACACGAATAGCCATTTCTCTTTTTTCCATGATGCTTTTTGTTTTTTACCCAAATTCTATTGAATTTCAGCTTCACAAAATTTGTTTTACTATTTATATTTAACGTGCTTAGAATTCTGAACTAGTCATTAAAATTATATTTAGTACGCTTTTTGTATTCTTTATATGTTTTTATTTAAATTGTAAGTCTATTATAGTTAAGGTAATTTTGCCCTCTTCAGATTCCCTGCTACATATAATGAGTACGCTACTTATAAAATAATGCTCACTTTTTCCGTTAGCCTCTCGCTCATGAATCATTATATAAAAATATGGTACTTGAGACTTTAATTTCCCATACCACCCTTTAAAAACTAAGAATCTCTCTAAAATAAAACAATGTAATCATAAAAGTATCTGTCTGAAAGCACAATATCTGTAAAAAAAAAATACTTAAATGGTTTGGTTTTTTTTACAGAAACTTATTTTTATCCCTTTGGAATGAACAGTCACCTTTTCTCTGATCATATTGGCTGTCTTCAGGGTTTTTGTTTTAAAACTTGATCAACTCTTTAGCAAAATTTATTTCATTTTTTGGCTAGTATTTATTGGTTTGGCTAGTATTTATTTATTTATTGGCTAGTATTTAAAGAGAGTTATAATAGGTAGCAGCTGAGCAGCTTCAAATTCACTCTCCTTACAAGCCAGTAGTACCCGAAGCCAGAGTGATAGAAATAACAGCAACAGGACTATTCTTCAGCTAGCTTTGAATGTTCCTGAAGAGTTTCAAGACAACATGAGTCATTGGGAGGTTCACGGTCTGTAGGCCTTCCGTTGTGATGTGGAGTCTCCTTCTGGAAATGGAGGGTGGGTTTCAGGATATTCCTCCTGGCCTTGTGTGCTGGCTGTGATAAGAGAAAGTACTTTCATCTCTTAACCCAATTTACTGCCTTTTCACTGGTTTGGATCCTGTGATTAAGAAACATCGGTTACTTTCCGATATGAGACCAGGAGACCAGAAAGAGACCAGTGTTACTAAAAAAGATTGTCAAGTACAAACCAATGTTGCTAAATAGAGGAGACTCAAGGTATAATGTGAAAAAGAATCAGGATATTCAAAAATCTATATTCATAAAGTAAGGGCAAGAGAGGGAGGAACATTTAGGTGTGGAAAACCAAATCGAACCGCAGAGACTTCTTGGCAAAGACAAATACTCTGAATCACCAAAGAGCAATCTTAGTGAAATAACATGGCACCACTTCAGGTTTGAGATAAACATTTCTTAAAAGGCTGACAGCATAAGGATCCTTGAAGAGTGAGCTTGCAGTCTTCACAGTATTCACGTCCTCCGCCCCTCCGATAGGCTGCTTCTCTGAATTACCTCAAATGTTTTGTTTTGTCAGCTAATTCTTTAGAATTATGCAATAAAATACTCATTTGAAGAAAGCTACCCTTGCTAAGGAGACTGGTGAAGAAAATGCTAGAAATTCGGTGTTTTCCTCTTCCCAGTATGACAGTTCTTTATTTCATGTAGAAGTCTGCCTTCCGGGACAGACAGATTCCACAGTATCTTCTAAAGGTGGCTCACTGACAAGAGCCTCGTTTTTAGATGAGGCTGTAAATGTTGCCCTCGTGGATTTACTTTGTTGTCCTAGCCGGTGCAGCTCTACTTCTCGCAGGCTGTGTCTGCTGGTCACAGAAAGAGTGATGTAATGACAATGCTACATAAATATGGGGATGCGGAGAGGGCGAAATGTGGCCCAGCGAAGGATCTGCAGTGTGAGCGAGTGATGCCTCCCGTGGCAGTGTGTATAAATCTGTACTTCGTCATTTGTCCTCTTCTTTCATTTTACGAGGACATTTTCAAAAGAATTTTAATTGATTTGTTTTCACTGTTTAAAGGTCAGTCAGCAGAAAATATACAGTGAGCGTGCATCTCTGTGGGATTTACTATCATTTATACACAGAAAGCTATACGGTCTATATGTGGCCGTCGGAACCCAGAAACAAAACCTCACATGTTTTCCAGAGGATTTAGATCAGTGTTTATTAAATCTGTTAACACTCACCTATTAAGTTAATGCACAAAGTTCATGGCATTGCTAAGGGATATTTGCATCTTAATATGTGTATTTTGCATGTTAAAATGCAGATTGTTTATTTTAACTTACTTAAGAAGTAGGTTAATAATAAGTAATAGCTCAAGTTATGAGAAAATGTGCTTATTAAAAGTTTATATTCCCAAATTTGCCTGGTTACAATTATCCATTAACTTCTGCAAGAAACAACGTTCTGTAGCTGTCCATTTAGGGAACAAAAGCACTTTAAAAGAGACTATTAGTGGAACTTGTAATTTGGTTTGTAGTAGTATTATTGTATTACGAAGTGCTTTGACTTATAAGTGGAAATTTCAGCCATATTCGGATGGCCAAGCCTTTTTTTTTTTTACAACTTTTTAATATGAAAATTTTGAAGCATACAGAAAAGTAGAGATCCGTATAATGAACACCAATATACCAGCCACCTTTTACTAATCATTAACATTTTGCCATATTTGCTTCATGGTTTTTTGGGGGTTTTTTTAAGTGTATTTAAAGTAAGTATCCGACATGGCCAGGCCGTGTCAGCCAGGTGTCACCTCTAGAATTACAGAAGTCAGGGTTTGATGGATCTTAGACCTTATCTGGTCCAAACATCCTCTCACACCAGAGCCCCGGAAGCACCAAATTCTGGGATGCTGGGCGTACTGTCTAGTGCAAGAGTTGGCTTGACCAAGTGTGACCAGTTCCACAGAATTAGGGCACTTGTAGTGGTCCTGAGGTTCTACGAATACAGCTGTATCGCAGCCCCTCCAGTGACTGCAAGCCCAGAGCTGAGAGCAGCAATTCAGACATTCTTAACTCTTCTAGATGCTTCTTCTCAAATACTAGTTTGCCCCTGCTCACCAAACTAAGTCTTTAGATTTTGTTTGTTTTCTCAAAAAAGATGGTTTTCCCTTGTTGGCAGTTTTGTGTGCGTGTGTGTGGCATTGTCCACTCAAGCTGCTTGGTATCCTGCAAAGAATCTGAGCTCTCCCCCTGCATTCATGATTACCTGGGACAAACGTGCCCAGTGGTTCCCAGTTAACCTGGTAATAGTTAGCTGCCAAAGGAAACACCTCTTTAGAGATACTATTATGAGACTTCTAGTCAATATGGTGAAGGGAAATTAATGCAGGAAATTCTTTCTCAGGTTCCAATGAACAGAAATTCTATTTATGACATAACAACCAAGTGTAGTTTTTAACGGATAGTCAAGCTTGAAATTTAAAAAAGCAAATTCCCAGGTAACCAAAATAAAAAAGAAACTCCATCCTAGCATAATAGTGAATAGACACTTAAAAAATAATAATGATTAAATTAACAAACAAATAAAATTTAAAAAAAGGATTCGTGGGGATAGCAAAGCCAAATATATGCCCCCAGCCATGGGGATTTAATGTCAATCCTGGAATGAAGTCCAAGGCTTCTGAAATAAGCCTGGCGGTCCTGCCCAGTGACTTTGGATCAAGTGGGGAAAAGGTACCTGGTAAAAAGCAAAACCCCAGACCTCTGCCATGTGAAAGAAAGAGAGAGAGAGAGAGAGAGAGAGAGAGGAAGGAAGGAAGGAGGGAGGGAGGGAAGGAAGGAAGGAAGGAAGGAAGGAAGGAAGGAAGGAAGGAAGGAAGGGAGAAAAGGAAGGAAGATAGTCTAGAATTAGTGGTCTGAAACCTTAAGTCCCAAGTAGAAGCAATTGGAAAACTGATTCATAGAGAAGTTTGTACAACGCAGGGTCCTTAAGACTCCATGGGAAACAGTCTTGCTGAAGATAAGCTTACAATAAAAACTACAAAGCATGCAAGGAAACAAGGTACCTTGGGGGAGATCCCGCAGGCACAATGTGGGAGGATTCGGACTCCAGGAATCACAGATCTTAGTGCAATCCCAAAGGGACTTTAAACTATAAAATGTTCTCAGAAATAAATGAGGGTTACAGAATAGAAACCAAAGGCAAAAGTAGACATTATCCAAGTAGCAGGGGCAGATTTGAAAAAGAAGCTATTAGTAATAAATAGCAAGGGTATCACAACATATAGATACCAATAGTTTTGTTCATCCAAATTTTAGTCTTGGAATGGTATAACCACAGTCTCTGCTTTCACTTGAAATAGGAATGGAATTTGCCAGTGTTGACAAATGCAAAAGCAAACTAATACTACGTAAGCTTAGTAAACATTCTTTTCCCTTAAGGAAATCTGACAAAACACATGAAGTCCAAGACACATAGCAAGAAATGTGTGGATTTAGGCGTCTCAGTAGGTTTAATAGATGAACAAGATACAGAAGAATCAGGTAAGGCTTTATTCCATATTTTTCATAAATGCTATTTACAATGTGCTATTTTTTTGCATCCATTGCTTCTTTCCATTCCCACTGATACTTCCTAGTTCTTATTGTCATTACTGCTTATTTTGACGATGCAATAGACTCCTAATCGGTTTGCCTATCTTTAATTTGTCTTTCTTCCCATCCATCCATCCCCACAGATGTTAATCTTCCTGAAGCATGTGTCTGGTCATGCTCCTACTCTGCTGCAAGTCTTTCATTGGTTTCCATTTGCCTCCCAAATAAACTATAGCCACTTGACCTCGCATCTTCAAAATCCATTATGGTCTCGTGTCCCATCTACTTCTTCACCCTTATTTCTCATTTCTTTCTTTCACCTGTCTTAATGCTTAAATTTCCTGCTTACATGACATTGATCTGTCTCTCTGACTCTCTCTAACCCTCCCCTAAACGCCCCGCCCTCAGTCCCCGTGCAAACATGGCTCCCAATGTGCACTGGACAAAAATCTTCCTCTCCTTCAAGGTCTAGCTCAAACCCACTGCTGCCATGAAGACTTCTCTGATTTTCCCTTCCCACACTATGGGGAAAGAACTTTTCCCCACACTTTTCCCTTCTCTAGCTCCTGTAGTATTTTAACGTTTGCTCTCTGAAAGCATTGACTCTTTCTGCCTTATTTTTGGATTATCTACATCTGCTTACCTCACCTCCTCACTGAGATTGTTAAGCATCTCCTGAGCAGAATTGGTGAAGGAGTGATGCTCGCTTCACCCGCAGCCCATGGTGCACGGCCTCACACAGAGCGGCTGCTCTGGAAATGTTTGTGGAATAAAACATTTGTTGGTGTCCCCAAAATGTTTGTTATTTTGAAAAAGTTAACTGGTTGTTTTCCTAACAGTGTTAACTCAGCAAATATAAGTGTTTTTCTCTAACCAATTTTGAGGGAAAATAAACCTGTTCATCTGTTCTGACTCATTAGAGAGGAGAATAATTCTTTCCTTACGACTTTTTTTAAAGCCAAGAATTTATCAGCCAAAGAGATAAGTTTTTCCTAAAAAAGTTGTCCTACTTTTTTTGAAACATGCCTTAAATTAGACCTTTATTTTCTTGCTGTGTTTTAGTTAATATGCGCTAGTTTGATACCTAGAAAATTTCCAAAGAGAAAATGGTGAGGACTTCATAGAAAATATAGGTAAAAAGTCAAACGCGTTTTATTCCACCTGACAACCAGTAACACACTCAATGAATCACCCTGCATTTTTTTTCTAAATACGCAAAGGAAGTGACTCACATCTTAAGTGGTACAGTTGATATGATTCAAGGATTTTAAACACACAGAAAGGATTGCCTTTAACTCTTTTTTGGGAATAAACTGATACATTCTTAATAGAAGAAAAAGATCATCATAACAAATTTAGGACAAATAAGGAGCTTTTTAAGTGTTTTAGGCACCTGGACACTTTGATACATTTTGGGGATGGCAATATCAGGATTTGAAATTGCCTATCACATTAACATACATGTAACTTTTCTGTCCTAGGAACATATTTATTAAAAGCTGATTTTTGAATTTCCAGAAATTGAATTCTGTGTCGTGTCTTTGTTTAAAGACACTTACACATTTAACAGAATTAGTTATAATTCATTTCTAATGTAAAGAGCTTATGGTTTATTTTCTGCTCTTAGCAATCATGCAGTGAATTAACTACCATAATGAAGTGAAGACCAAAAAATTTTATTTGCTTTATTATTTATTTGCTTTATTGTTATTTGTTGTATTGCTATTATATTGAGCCATTCAGAAGTAAAAAGCTAGGAAGAATGAATAAGAGTTTCAGCAAGTTTATTATTACCCACAGACTAGAAAAGGAACAAAGTAGAAATGTGAAATACTAATGTCTGAGAAAGACAAATGTAAAAAGTATTATTATAACATACACTCATTTATATGTTTTACTTCTTTTGGAATATGTCTTATAAAAATTAAGTAAAATATCTCTAGAGTCCTCCAAAGTTAAAGGAAGGTAGTGTTTATATCCTAAATTTGAATAGGAAAATTAAGTGTGGTTTCCATTAATTATCATGTATTGTTGAGATTGGCTGACAGATGGATTTACATATCTATCCATTCAGTTTTGTATTTCTCAGCTCATTCCAGAAGCACTTGGAGAGGTTTTAGATTATAACTCAAACTCGATAGCCTAATTCCCTATTTGGATGGGATCTTTTGATAAAACTGGGTAGTTTTACTTGGTTTACTCTGTTAAATTTTTTTTTAATTACTGTAATTATGGGTAGCATACTCAGTTTTTTCACGGTTTTAATTGAATAGTAAATTGTAGCATCTAGGTGGATTTTGCCAAGTGCTGTATACTGGAGACCTAATAATTCTTTATGAATATCCCAACAAATATATCCTACTTTTGCTTTATTTTGGGCTTGGAATGTACATATAAAAGTGGTAAACATTTGTTATTTCTACCAGTGGTCTTCTTTTCATTCTTCTGTTTTGTGCTTTTTAAAAGCTATTTTGATTTTTTTTAAACACAGAAAAATTACAGAGAGTTTTATTACATGCACTCATGTATTCACACCAGACCTGATTATTATGTTTTCTCATATTTGCCTCAAGTCTTTTTCATAAATTAGTGTATTTTTGAAAAAACCAGCCAAGCACATCATTACACATCAAGTCACCTTTGACGGTCAGTCTCCCTCCCAGAGGCAGACACTAACTGCACTTTTCAGTTCATTTAATGTACATTCATATATCCATGAATAGTATGTGGTTGGCTCGTTTGTGTTTTGAATTTGCATTAACAGTACCACCTTGTATGTAGATGCCTAGAAAATTAATTTTGCTTTCTAATTTTGAATCATTTTCTAGAACAATTTCTGTCTCTGCACATCCTTGACTCTACCTTATACTGTAAGAATTTAAATTTTGCCCGGTTGGCTGAATGAGAGCCTGCTGTCTTCGTGTTTTCTTGATTACCGTCCTGAGGTGTGGTGTCTTACTATTCTTTGAAAAGAGGTTCCTCTCCATTAAATCAGCAATAGTCAGAGATGGGATCTTGCTGAACAGTTCCTCAGATGTCTGTGTTTTTAGGGGAGAGAGCCCAGAAGCCTGCATGCAGTAGGATGCTGCTTGTCTGGAGGAGAGCCTATTTTCTACTTGGACACTGGCCGGTACATGCAGCGTCCCGGGGCTGTGGGGGTCGGTCTCTTCTCTCTTCTGTCTGTCCCCACTCACCAAGTAATCTCATTGCATTTTCTGATGGTAAATACCACCTGTCTGCTGCTGAGTCCAGCACTCACCCCGAACTGACGTATCCATCTGCCTGCTCACCACTCCCATTGGCGAGTCTAGTGGGCGCCTCAAGTTGGACGTTCCCCAAACTTCTGATGCACCCCTTACCTCCGAGAAGCACACTTCCCCTAATGTCTTGTCCCATCCCTCCAGCTGCTAGACCAAACTCTTGAACTCATCCTTGGTGCCTTTTGCCTCTTCCTCCCAAGTGTGTTCAGGATCCCCCACGTCTGACCATCTCTACCGCCCAACCCTGGTCAAAGTCACCACCGCCGCCCCGCCTGGTCCGCTCGGTTGCTTGCAGTACCCTGACTGCGCTGTGTCCAGCCCCAGCCTCTTGACAGACTTTCAGCATGGCAGCCAAAGTGGTGGTTTTTGTTTTGTGTTTTGAATTACATCATTATTTTGCTGAAAACCCTCTGAAGGTCTCCTGTCATTCAGAGCGCTTGGTCTTCTGTGCGCTGGGAGCCCTCCGGCCCACTCACCTTCCTCATATCGTCTCTCCTGAGCTTGTCTCTCGTCTCTTCTCTCCCTGCTCACTCAGCTACACCCCCTCACATCTCCCTGCTCTTCATTAAACAGCCCAGCAGGCCCCGCGCTTGGGCCTTGTGCTCATTTCCTGTCTTAGGAGTGCCCTCCGCCAGATCGTGCGGACTGAACTCGTGTCCTCCAGCGCTCTGCCCCCTGAGCCCCCCACACAAACACACCTCCCGCTCTTACTGCCCGCAGTACTCACACCTCTGTCCTGCTGTATCTGTCCTTACGACACGAATCCCTACCGGGGTGTGTGTGTGTGTGTGTGTGTGTGTGTGTGTGTGTGTGTGTGTGTGTGTGTGTGATCCCTACCAGGGG
>LNAC01000538.1:845080-863767 GCA_002007465.1 Ailurus styani | reverse complement strand
CGGCCCGGCGCTCCCCGCCCCGCGGCGCTGTTGCTGGAGCGCGGCCTCGGAGGACGCGGCAGCAGCAGGGAGGCCTGGCCGGTGCAGAAAGAACGGAGGGTGTCCGCGAAGAACCAGAAGGGACTTCTTTATTTGAAAACGTCCTGGCGAGGAGGAGAGGCGAGGGAGGGCAGCATTCTGGACCGAGAGCGTGCTTGGGCGGAAGCCCCGCGGTCCGGGGAAAGGAGCAGGTGCCACGCATGGAGCAGGGACAGGATGTGAGAGCTGAGCAGGGCGCACCCCTGACGGGGCCGCGGGGCCGGTCCAACCGTGCAGGGGCTTTAGCCCGGGGAGCGGTGGTTCCAGCAGTCCCCCGTGCTCCCGTTGTCCTCGGATGTCACCAGAGCCTCTGCTGTGGCACTTTGTACCGGTTTCTTGACGTTGTAACACTAGAAAGCCATTATTTCTTCGGTATGCTTTTTTTCTAGTATTTTTATTCTTTGAAACGTTCCACAATACATAAAGGGTTCCTTTGATTTAAAAAGTGTAGGGTTTTTGTTTGTTTGTTTTTAATGTCATCTAAAATCATTTAAAGCCATCGTCTCCTTGGGCCCATAGATACCTGTCTTTTTTTTTTTTTTTTTTTGATACCTGTCTTTCAATCCAGATTATTTTTTCAAATGTTTTTGAAACAAGGAAAGAAAAGATAGTAGGGCTTTTAATCCATGACTCTGGAATTTTCATTGGCTGAGCTTTTTCGTTTTGCTTTGTTTTGTTTTTGATTCTCTTTTCTCCCTGATGGTGCTGTTTTATTTTGTAGTGGGAAGTTAGACTGTAATGCCTAAAACAAGCATGAGTTCATTAAGCGGATGGTCCCATTCATCAGCAACGATAAAAAATAATACCATGGAGCAAAAGCCTCTTTCTGGAAGGCTGTTTTTATAAAGAGGGTACCTCAGTGCTTCAACATGCCTCCCTCCCCAGTAGAAGGAGTTTACAGGTTTGGGTGGGAAGTCTGGTATGGGTTTTCCCTTGTGACATACAATTGTACGTATCCATATAAATGTGTAATGACTCATTTAGAAATCTTGCTCTTCATTTATTAAAGTAAGGAGCACTGTTTCCTGAAAAATTAATTTCTGTTCTCCCCATAGAATAGACTGTCATAAAAGGTAAGGGCTTGGTTTGTTCCTGCTTTAATTTTTGTGTATATTTTTAAATCCTGCCCTCATCATCTGCATAAGGATGCATGTGATAAAGTATAGCAGCTTGTTACAAAGTATTTCACTTTACTGTCAATTTCCTTTCCTGGGGAAACTTGTAGGAGATGAAGTGGCTGACTTTTAAAAAAAATTAGGAAGGAGAACCAATGTTTTCAAGTATTGCAGTTCTAAATTTTGAAAGGTACACTTCCAGGTAGACTGAAGCTCAGGGGTCTGAGGCTGGTCAGTGTTGAGTGATCTTCTATGCCAACTTCGCCTCTCTACACCCTCCTTGCCCATTGAGGTTTCCTGTCCCCCTGGTCACACAGTCTCCCCCGTGTAGGGATCAGACACCTGACCTGGCAAGGGTGCCTTGGGAAACCTCAGATGCCACACAGGCTCCCTGCCCATCTCGACATTCCTGCCTGACAGTGTGTTCTCCATCTTCCTGGCCCACTAGATGAAAACGAGGGGTCAGATTGTATTGTGTGAATTAAGATCTTTGCACACAGAGCTTGCTCTCTTCTCTTTAATGGTGAACGGTTTTATCAAACACTTTCATGACACTCTGCGATCTTGGTATCATTTTTCAAATTTGTAATCTAGCATAAATTGGATATTAAGCCCTGACACGGGGTACTGCCAGAAATCACACTGGGAATCCAATTGCTGCATGTCTGCAGTAAATATTCAGGAAAATGTGAAGATTTGGCCGGCAGTAAGGTGCCACAGCGCACCTCAAGGTTAGCTTTCTTCCCTTTATTTCAAAAAGGTATTGATTGCCATGGCTTTTCTGATGCCTTTCATGCCCACATAACCGCAGTTGTCAGGGGGATAGCTGGTCTACCCTGTGAAAAGTGAAAGTCCGAAATAACTAAGTCCACCAACTGACTGTCCTTTGCGACCTAGCTTTGCCCAAACACAATTGAAATTTGTCACTACCAAAGCTGATAGACAATAGATGCCCACTAAAAAATATAGGAATAAAGAAAAACAAATAGCCAGATTCAGAGGCTCCATGTCTTTTGGGAAACCATTCCTCCAAAATGTCAGGGCTTGATCAGTATGAGGATTTGTGACATTGTCTTCTCTAGATACTGATTTAAATTCCTATGTAATTTTGATAGCCACACCACGTTTCCTAGTCTAACCGTGTGATGGCTGTGCCAGCAGTGGTTTCCTACAGTACCTCAAGGAGGACGACTAGAGGGGCGCCCAGGTGGCTCAGATCAGGTCATGATCCCCAGGTCCTGGGATCGAGCCCCACATCGAGCTCCCTGCTTAGCGGTTCGCCGGCTTCTCCCTCTCACCCTCCTCCTCTGCTCATGCTCTGTCTCTCACTTTCTTTCTTTCACATAAGTAAATAAAATCTTTAAGGGAAAAAGAAGGACAATTAGATTCCACAATGTTTAATGAATGTCACATGCACTTAGATGGTCAGTGATAACGGGACATGCAAGACCTTACTGCATATATTTAAATCTTGATCACTCTGGACATCTAAGAAATGGGGTAGATCTTTTTAAAGGAAAAACAACCCACAATGGTGTTGTTTGGGAGACCTGATTCTAAATGCCAGACTTTGCAGAGTAGGACCCAGAAACCTATACTAAGGGTAGTGCTTGTAGGTTTACAGGGAAAATTGGTTGGTTTGGTCATTTAATTGATCTTCTTTGTAGCACACCAAGAAAATCATCAGGAAATATCATCTCTGAGCTTTCTTTCTTACAACAAAATTCATTAAATGCTCATGAAAGGCCAGACAATGTTACTACAAAGTATCTCACTGAAATATATATATATGTGTGTATATATATATATATATACACACATATATATGTGTGTGTGTGTGTATGTATATGTGTGTGTATATATATATTTATACATATATATATATATTAGAGATTGAATGTGTGCAGGGGGTGGGGTGGGGACATAAAGGGAGAAAAAGAATCTTAAGCAGGCTCCAGAGTCCACGCAGAGCTGAATGTGGGGCTCGATCTCATAAACCTGAGATCATGACCTGAGCTAAAATCAAGAGTTGGATGCTTAACTGACTGAGCCACCCAGGCACCCCCAGAATGTTTATTTCTTAAATATTATTAGCATTTGGTGATGTCTTAGCCTGCTTATGGCTTTCTGGCCAAAGACCAAGGCTTCTTAATGCTGTATGTTTATTTAGTTATTCCTTTATGTCTGCCTCATTTTGTCTATTTTCCCCAAATGTTTGCTCTGGGTTTATTTCTCCTTTAGTTCAGTATTTATTTTCCTGGCATTTATCTTCAGTCTTTTTTTCAAATTATCTTAAACCCATTCCCTACTGTGCCAACCAACATAATATTCAGAATGTCCTTCACTGGGGTCATGCGCACATCCCTGGTTGCTAAAGAGGACTCATTAAAGGTCACTGTAAAAATGGTGTGATGAAGGACCCAAGAACCTTGTTTTTTGTTTTTTGTTTTTTTAATTCCTTACTACCCTTAGCAACCGTGGGCTGCGTGGCTACCCATTTTATCCTTCAGCGGATGAATTCTTGTGCTAATTTCCAAGTGGAGTAAATTTACAGATGCTAGGAACCATTTACTTTGGCTGAAGCAGGAGGAATTACAAGTTTCTCCAAGCAGGCATTAAAATGTGGACATTTGACATTTCAAAGAAGTTTCCATTTAGTTTAAAACCAGCAACTCAAGCTGCAGGTATAGTAGTATGTGCTCACAAAAAGTCTCGCTCCTCCAGCCAGCCGCCTGTGGCGCTCATCTTCTTGCCATGCAAAATTACACAGCCTTAGGAATTTTGTCCCTGTGCTCTTGGGGTAGTAGTGAATACTTTCTCGTTTTCACCTTTTGTGTCAAAAACCATGCTGCCGGCTATTTGCTTTTCATGCCTTGATCCAGAGAATGTTTTTGTCAACAGAATGCCGGACCACAGTGCTAGGAATGTTAATAGGTGCCCTGGGCTGCCAAACGGGGAGAGAAGCATCCAGTGTGGCCAAGTGCAGCTGCAGACATGAGTCCTGCTGGGATTTCAGTCTAGGGTAATGTGTATAAGAGCATGATGTCAGAGCACAGGATTTACAACCTGCATCACATTTGCCCTTAAGATTAATTGGATTTTTCTAAATGAAATTCTGTCGACAGGAAACCTATACAGTATGTCTCTGTCCCTGGATTTTCAGGGAAAACATGATTGCTCCTTTGAAGAAAACGTTCCATGTACAATACGAAACCATAATAGCTCTGGAGATTTCTACGTAAGATAAAGAAGCGTTAGTACCATTAACGAACAACACAGACAGGAGTCTTGATTTTACTTCCTGAAGTGAACAAACATTAAACTCTGGCCCATTACATTCTTAATGATGTTTTCATCTTTAAAAAAAAAAACAAAATAACCCAATAATTTATTACTTCCATAATTGCAGGCTTTAAAAGAATTTTTTCCCCCAAGTTGCTGCTGTTGGTCTGGATCTGCAAGTACTATTTCTAAACATGTGAGCAAAACAAAAGCAGGCAGCTGACGACCGGAGCCTGCGGCTCTGGCCTCCAGTGACTCCAGTTCTTCCAGCAGGTGTCACTGTGTGGCAGCGATGGCCGGGCCGGCTGCCCTTCACCCCACCCACGCTGCGGTTGGAGGGAAATCAGGCGACAGAGTTTATGGCAACCTTTACTTCAGAAGAACAGTAGTGCCGCATTGCCTACCTCTTCTTTCCCTCACGAATTTAAATTCACAGAAATTAAAGGAATTAATTTTCCACTTAACATAAATTTTTACCGAGTATTGGAAAAATTTACCAGCAGGGAATGAATGTGTCTAGGAGGATGTAAACTAAATAGAACTTGTAAGGGCCACGCATTTATGAATTTGTTAAGCAGGTGCGGATTTTTTTTTTTTCTTTATTCTGTCTGTTCTAGAGTCTGGGGGATGCGGAGGGGTGAGCTACAGTTTACCCTCCTGGAGGGTTGCACTCTGTACTATCACACCAGAAAAAACGAGCCATGCTGGTAGAACAGTAGGAAGTCCGTACATCTTATTGGCATAATGACAGGATCCCTAAGTAGGTGAAAAGCTGGTTCCAGATTTTGGCTTTGGTGCTTCCAAGCCGTGGGGACATCCCTTAACTTGCTTGCTACGGGGAGTTTGAGATCCCTGCTGTCCCGGGGTGCTTGTTAGATTGAAACAGGACCGCAGAGCATGGACGTTGGCCGACTTTTTCTGGAAAGGGCCTGATAGTGAATCGTTCAGGTCCCCTGGGTCACGCAGCCTCTGTCATGACTACTGACATCTGTGGTTGTGACCAAAGGCTGCCTTAGACAGTTTGTAAACCGGGGAGCCTGCTGCGCGCGGGGAGGACTTGAATGACGAGATCAGGCCGCGAGCCACACGCGGCCTAGGGCCACAGTTTGCCGCCATCGGATGCAACGGGGACTCCGCGCGGCGTGCTGTGCTCGCTCTCGTGCTCTGTAACGTGCTCCGGCCACACAAACAGTGCCACGGCGTCCTAAGTGGTAAGTTTTCCGAGTGGCTACCGTGTCTGTGGTCTCGCGCTGGCCGACTTGTGATCGCAGGCAAGTCGCTTTTCCTTTCTTTGCCTTCCATCAGCACGATTTCTGATGTGGTACTAATAGTGGCCTTTGGGCGTAGGAGCAGGCCTAAGGGGACAGGGAAGTTCCGTGAAAGGACTTTTATTAGCACAAGAGAGCAGAGTTAGTGGGCTCTGCCTTGGTGCTGTGGGTATTCAAAAGGATGCCATTGTCTTCCATTTGTTTGAGCTATCCATTTCCTCTTTGCTCTGTCCCCTGAGATGATCAACCCTGTTTAACATCTACATAATGATCCAGAGTGTATTGTCAGGGTTTCCAGACCTGGAAACTCCCCTTCAGGAGTTTCAAGACATAGCACATGCAGAGGTAAGCATTGCTCTCTCCTTGTCCTGCAGAAGGAAAACTACAGAAAGGAATCCCAGCCCTTCCTAAGTCCTCTCCAAGCTGTAGGCCTGTGGCTCTGTCCAGGAAGAAAGGTCCAGGGAAGCCACCCTGTGGCCTTCCCCACCCATCTTACCTCCAATGTTGGTCTGAAACTTGGTGCAATCAAGGCAAAATCAGATTAACATGGAGTCAAGTAGTTTTACCCCCTTCCGCATTAAACAGTGTATGGTGTTCTTTTTAAGTCCTTCATGTAAATTGTGTGTGTGTGTGTGTGTGTGTGTGTGTGTGTAAAATTTAAAAATTTATGCTATACTGTAAGTATTCTTAAACTTCCACAGTCACTATAAAATGCAGTGTATTTGTTGTGAAGTTAAAAAGGTTGAGTTATTAGTTTACATTCTTGGGGATTACATTTTATATAGTCTACTGTTCGTAATCAAATAATTATACGAAGCTTTTCATTTCTGTACCTGTAAACACTCAACTTATGCATATTTATAAGCTAGCTTAATTTCTCTAATTTATTGTTGACCTTTCAGATCACTCTGTAGTTAGATTTTTAAAATAGGACATTTGAATGTGGAACATTTTGCCAGAGACTCAGGAGCCAGACAAACCTGGGTTTGAATCTCAGCCCTGACACTTGTGAGCTGTGGGCTTGACACTTCAAAATAATTACCCACAGTTTACATTTTTTAAATCATTATCTGAGAAAATATCAAGTCCTTAACTACTCCTTGTTTTAGTTATGATCAAATAGCATTGGTGTATATATAGCGCGAAGCCACATTCTTCCGGAGCGCAGCACCATGTGCACAGCTGACTGAGAGATGCAAAACTAGGTACAAGATACAAGGTAGGAATAGTTGTGGATGCTAAAAATTTAACACATATATGTAGGTTATGGTGTATTGGGGAGAAATTGCCTGTGCTTTTAAATTCACCAAGAGGAGTGTTGGATTTGGCTTCAAGAATTAATCGTTTCCCATTAAACAATAGGAAAGAGAAAATTGCTTATCAGAAAAAGAAGTCTTGATGAGTATAAGAACAGCAGGGAAGTGGCTATTGTGCAAGCTCATCTGAATGAGATGGAATATTGGTGTGGAGGGAGTAAAATAAAGACCCTGGAGTACTGGCAAATTCTTTGTTTTTTGCAGCTTTCCAAAAGATTATGTTAGTCTTAACAGAAAAGCTGCAGAATGTGTATAGAGCTCCTATATACTCTTCACCCAGCTTCCCCTTACATTAGTATCTTACAGAATTACAGAAAATTTGCCCCACTAAAAGATTAACTTCAGCTCAACATTAGTAACTAAAGTACAGAAGTGACTTGCATTTCACCACTTTTTCCACCGATGTCCTTTTTCTGGCCCAGGATCTCCTTCCAAATCCCACATGGCACTTGGTGGGCATGTGTTAGACTCCTCTGATGAGTTCCTCAGTCTCTGTTGTCTTTCATGACCTTGCCATTTGTAGGGAATACTGATCAGTCATTTTGTAGAATGTTCTCAATGCATGGTTTTCTGATGTATGCTCATGATCGCATTGAGGTTTGTATCATTGGGAAGGTGCCATAGAGTGATTGTACTTGTCCAGTGTTGTCATATCAGGAGGTACATTATGCCAATACGTATTATTGGTCATGTTAACCTATATTACTTGGCTAATTTTCCAGGACTCTCTACTGTAACCTTACTGTTGTTCCCTTTGTAAATTTTAAATCTTTATGGGAGATACTTTGAGACTATGCAGGTACCCTCTTTGTACACTGACAGATCTTGCCTAGGATAAGTATTACTAGGGTGTTCTAATTTACTAACTGGAATTTTTCTGCTAGAAGAAGTTACCATTTCTCTATTTGTTCTTTCATCCTTTCATTCATTTACATCCATATGGACTCAAGGAAATATATCTTATTGTTTGGGTTATGATCAGTCTTACCATTTTTTATTGTGTAGCTCAAGTTCTCATTAGCCATACAGAGCTCTTCAAGGTCTATTCCTGTGTCCTTTCAACTTGCCCCATCTTTTTTTTTTTCTTTAAGAAGTTCCGTATTTTCTAGCACCCCAAGATGTTTCAGCCCTGACACCAACCATTTCTCCAAGGACCTCTGGTTCCCCCTACTGGAGAATGGTATTTAGAAACCAAGATCTTGCAGGTGGTGTGTTCATTGCTACTGACCTGTCACTGCTTCTGTCCTCTGTCACTGGGTAGAATTCGGAAGCATACATACATATGATGACTCCTACCTACACACACATCTATATTCATTTCTGTATCTGTAGAGGGTTGGAAGGGGACATGTACACACACACACACTTCCTCTATAGACATGAATGAAACATGAGTCCGTACCGATAGTCCCAATTTCAATCCACACAGTTGATTCTAGTCTTCTCTGTTTCCTTCTTTTTCTTTTGCCTGCAGTGAGGAACCTGGTCCCCATCTGCAGTATGTTTGCATATTTGTTCAACTCTAGTATTTTTTAAAGATTTATTTATTTATTATAGGGGGAGGGGCAGAGGGAGACAGAGAGACTCTCAGGCCGACTCCCCGCTGAGCATGGAGCCCAACATGGGGCTCAATCCCATGAACCATGAGATCATGACCTAAGCCAAAACCAAGAGTCGGACACCCAACCGACGGAGCCACCCAGGTGCCCCTTGTACAACTCTAGTATTAATCAATGAATCAGTTTCAGAAACGCTAACCCACTTGCAAAAAAAAAAAAATTTACAGTTATAGTCAGTGTTTGTGTGTAGTTCTTTTTGTCTTCAGCCTTCACCTCATCTGGTCAGAATCCTCACCCAGGGTGGGACCTTTGTTCCCACCCCTTCAGAATGGTTATGCAGTTCACTTGTACTTCACTTAGGGTCATCTGTCTCTGCTTGCATTCCATCTTGGATATGTTCCACATCCTGACTGATTGTGTTTCTATTGACATACTGTAAAGTTTACTTCATGGCATTCAGCTCACTCTGTGGTGATCTTTGACAAATGCATAGAATGGTACGTCCACCCCCACAGTTCCACACAGCGGGGTCCCATCACCCCCCAAATTCCCCTGTGCCATTCCCTTATAGACAACTGCTTTCCCTACCCAACAACCCCTCCCAACCACTGATCTCTTTTCTCCCCTATAATTGTGCCTGTTCCAGAGTGCCATATGAAAGGAATAATAGATTGAATAGCTTTGGGTGTCTGGCTTCTTTCACTTAGTTCATTTCTTTTGTATTGCTGAGTAGTATTCCACTGCATTGATGTGCCATAGTTTGTTATCCACAGACCAGTGGAAAGATCTGGATTGCTGCCAGTTTTTGGCAAATATGAATAAACCTGCTGTAAGACATTCACATGCAGGTTTTTATGTGAATGTGAGTTTCCATTCCTGCATGGTTTGATACAAGCAGTGGAATCTCTGGGTCATGTGGCTGGTAGAGGTTTAGCTTTATAACAGACAAACTGATTTTCAAAGTGTGTGTGCCATTTTACATTCCCACCAGCAATGTACGGGAGTCCAGTGTTCTGTGACCTTACCAGCACATTTTGAAAAAAATACCCTAATAGGCATACAGTGGCGTTTCATTGCAGTTTTTATTTGCATTTCTTCGACTGATGATAATGAGTGTGTTTTCATATGCTCTTTGCTTTCCAGATGTCTTCTTTGGTGAAGTGTTTGTTCAGAAATTTTGCCCATTTTTTAAAGTGGGGTATTTGTTTACTTACTCTCGAATTCTGATATCTTTTAAATATATCCTTGATACCATTTCTTTGTCAGAAATATGATTTGCAGATATTTTCTTGCAGTCTCTGCTTGCCTTTATTCTTTTTTGTAGTGTCTTTCTCAGAGAAAAAAAGGGCTTTTTTAAAATATTAATGAGGCCCAGTTGATCAGTTTTTTAAAATTGTGCTTTTGATGTCATATGTAAGAAATCTTTTGTCTACTCCAAGGTTACACAGATTTTCTACAGTTTTCTTTAAGGAGTTTTACAGTTTTATGTTTTACATTTACATTGAGTTATTGTATAAGGTATAAAGTATGTGTCATTTTTTTCGCATGTGGTTGTCCATTTGTTTTAGCAACATTTATTGAGAAAACTGTCCTTTCCCCATGGAACTGCCTTTTCAAAAATTTAGCTAACTATATTTCTGTGGTTTTGTCTCTGGATTCTCTCTACTCATCTCTTGGTTCCTATATGTCTGTCCTTATGCCACTACCACACTGCTTGGGTCTGAGTTCTTCAACTGTTCTTTTCCAAAATGGCTTTGGCTATTCTAGTTTCTTTTCTTTCCCATAGAAGTTTTAGAATCAAGTTGTCAATAGCTGTAAAATGCTTATGAGATTTTTAATGGAATTGTATTGGAGCTATAGATCAAACTGGGGAGAAATGCTTTCTTAACAATACTGAAATTTCCAGTCTATGTATATTAGTATGTCTCTTCATTTATTTCCTGTCTTTGGTTTCTTTAACTAGTATTTTGTAGTTTTCAACATACAGATCCTTTTTTAAATTTATACTTAGATTTCATTATTTTGGTGCTATTTTAAATAGTATTGTATCTTTAATTTTGAATTCTAGTTGTTCATTGGTGGGTTGTAGAGTTCTTAAAAGTTTTTTTCTAAGATTTTATTTATTTATTTGTCAGAGAGACAGAGATAGTGAGAGAGAGAGCACGAGCGGATAGAAGAGGGAGAAGCAGGCTCCGCGCTGAGCAGGGAGTCTGCCTGATGAGGGGCTCGATCCCAGGCCACAACCTGAATTGAAGGCAAATGCTTAACCAGCTGTAGCTCTTAATAGATTTTCTGTTACCCTTTTAATGTCTATGGGTTTATAGTAATAGCCCCTTTTTCTCTCCTAATGCTGGTAATTTGTATCTTTTTTTCTTAGCCAGTATTACTAGATGTTTATCAATTTTCTTCTTTTTTTTTTTCAAAGATCCAGCTTTTGGTTTCATTGACTTCCTCTGCTTTTCGTTTGTCAACTTCTTTATTTCCATTTTTATCTCTGTCATTTCCTTTCTACTCCCTGCTTGGGTTTTTGTTTTCTTTTTCTAATTTCTAAACATGAGAACTCTGATTATTTATTTAAGACCTCTCTTCTAATAGAAGTGTTTGATACAGTAAATTTCCCAATAACCACTTCGTTAGCTGCTTTCCACAGTTTGCATGTTATATTTTAATTTTCATGTAGCTCATAGTATTTCTGACCTTTCTTTGAGACTTTTTCTTTGATCCAAGGATAATTTAGGAATATGTTAGGTAAGTCTGGAATATTGGGGGATTTTCGAGTATCTTCCAATTACTGATTTCTTGTTTCATTCTGTTTTCATACAAAAACATACTCTATATGACTTTTATTAATTTAAATTTGTGGAGGTTTGCTTTGTAGCTCTGAATATGGTATATATTGGCAAATGTTCTGTGTATACTTAGAAGGAAAGCGTATTCTGTTGTTGGGTGGAATGTTCTATAACTATCAGCTGGGACAAGTTATTTGATAGTGTTTTTCAGGTCTTCTGTGTTCCTACTGACTTTCTGTATACTTTTTCCATCAATTACTGAGAGTGGAATGTTCTAAAGTCTTCAACTGTAATTGTGGATTGGTTTATTACTTTTTTCAGTTTAAGCCCCATTTATCTTGAGGCTCTGGTTTAGTTGTACACATTTAGGATTATATGTATTCATAGTGAGGCAACCCCGTGTCATTATGTAATGTTCCTCTTCATGCTTGATAATAGTCTTTATTCTCAAATCTACTTTGTCTGATATTAATATACTAGTTTTTCCATATGTAATTTAGTTAATTTCATAAGGTATATCTTTCTCCAAACTTTAATTTTGATCTATTTGTCTGTATATTTAAAGCGTTTCTTGTACACAATATGCATACTTGGCACTTGCTTTTTTTAATCCAGACTAGCAATTTCTCTCCTTTAATTCATGTGTTAGACCATTCCTTTTAATGTCATCTTTCATGTAGTGGAATAAAATCTATCATCTTGCCAGCTATTTTTTAATTTTTTTTTCTTTTTGACTTAATTGACCATTTTTTATTATTTTGTTTTATCTCTTCCTTGACTCGTTATTCATACCTTGTTATGTTTTATTATTTACACTTGTTATATTTATCTTCTCCTTGACTTTATTATTTATACCTTTTTTAAAAATTGAATTGTTTTCCTTCAAATAATGGTGCATTACTTCACAGGTTGTGTAAAGACTTTGTAACAGTGTATCACAATTCCTTCTTTCCATTCTTTGTGCGGTAGGTTTCCTACCTTCTCCATTTACGGATGCTGTAAACAACACACAGCACATTGTGACTGCTGTAGACATTCAGTTGTCTTTTAGAGCAACCAATTAAAACTTTAGAGATACAATTTTATCTTTATCCTATTTCTGATGCTCTTCATTTTTGTGTGTGTGTAGCTCCACATTCCCATCTGATACCATAATCTCTCTGCGTGAAGAGCAATGTGTCCCCTCGGTTTAGGTTTTTCTAAGAAAGCCTGCATTTCTCTTTCATCTTCGAAAATTATTGCAAATGAGCATAGACCTCCAGGTTGGACCATTTTCTTGTCGTTGTTATTTTGTTTTTTATTTGTAGCATTTCACTTCATTCTTGTTCAGTTTCCATCTCTCAGCTGCAGTCCCCACTGGACATTGCAGGTTGTCTGCCTTTCCCATGAGAGCCTTTAGCACATCACTTATCTTAAATTCTCTGACACATCTAATGTCTGTATCACATCCAACTGGTTCTGATTGCTTTTCTCTTCTGAGTATTTTTTTTTCCTGCCTTTTTATGTGCCTTGTAATTTTTGTTGAAAGCTAGACATCTTGTGTAAGGTGGTGGAGACTATATAAACAGTATTTCTGCCTCCTGAGGGGTGTGCCCCTCCTGCTGGGCCTTTCTGTGGGCCTGAGAGTTTCTCTAGTTAGGAATCCGACCCTGTGCGAGAGATTTGTTGTAGCTGTGGCAACTCTCAGAGCACCAGAGGCTTCAGATTCCTATAAAGATAACTTGTCTTTGGAGTGGTGGTGGATTACGAGAACAATGCCTGTTTCAGTCCCAGTTTTAGGTCTTCCCTTTGTACTATGTCTCAGTGAGAGTCACTCTACACATTCCTGTTCTTCTCCTGTCCCTTGCCCAGCAGTTTTTGGCTGTTACCTGCCACTTAAAGGTCTTAGCTTGGCATTAAGGGTAAGGAGGAGGACAGGATGCCACCTGTGTTCTGATTCAGCCTCAGTCTTCCACATGTACCAGGTTCTTCAGTTTCTGGGCTGTGGCCCTTACGTTCCCCTGTCACTCCCTCAGCTGTTGTGGTAGACTCAGCTGGTAATCTTGTCCCTCCTCAAGGAGTAGAGCTGTGTTTTTTCTCCTATTCCTCCCCTTTCCCCACCAGTGTCCTAAGAGCAGCGCTGCTTGTGCCCTTCCCTTCACAGGGTAGTGTTTTTCCCTAGTGGGGATGGGGGAAATGGATCCAGGTGGAATATCTTGCCCCTTCTCTGTGGCCGCCACTCCTGTCCCCCAGATCTGGATCACAATGGATACTGACTGCTCTTTTCTGTGAGCACTTGAGTGGGGTTCACAACATAGAACCTGCAGGAGAGCGCAGTTTCAGAGGATTCACACAATCCTGCCAGACCACAGTTGGCTCTAACCAACCCATCAGCTGTTTAGCTGAACTCTTCCAGCCGGTGTTCCATTGCATCCACCCCAGATGATGCAGGCTTGGTGTCTCCTCTCTTCCGGCAGACACTGTCTCTGCTTAGAGTTTGGACTCTTTGAGTAGGGTCTCAGCTTTACAAGGCATATTGAAAAAGTTGTAAATATAAAATTCGGCCTGTTCTCTTTTAAAATAGAGTCATAGTTCTTAAGGTAAAGCACGTTTCATCCTAGTTAGACTTTGTAGCAGGGCTGACCTCTGATGAAATCAGCCTTCCTCTCCTGTCTCCTGTTCTCCTAATCATCTGGTGTCTTCTGATTTTCATCAACTTTCCCCTTTAAGAGAAAAAAAAAGTATCTAAAAATGTCTGATTTGGCACTGTTGTGGCAAACTCAAAACAAATTGGGAATGACTCTTCAATTTTAGAATTTCAAATATCAGATAGGGTTGCGAAGAGGTATCTTTGAGGCAGGAGGCATGGCAGTTACCCGGAAATCACCCCTTCCATCCCTAACATGGGCACCTGGTGGGATTCAGTAAATCAGTGTTACTTTATAGCAAAACAGCAGAACCCTTAAGGCAAAAAGCAAATGAAAATCACATTTTAAAGTAGCCTACATGCATATGTTTTGTCCTTGAGTGTTTTAATTCTAAAAGTAACATGTACTTGAGATAAACAACTTAAAAATTCTAAAACATTCCATCTTCTTGAAATAATCACCCTCAGATGTTTTGGTGTCCATCCTTTGAGACTCTTCTCTAAGAACTTAACTTACCTTTATAATATACATGGAGTAGTAAAATAAATTAATATGCAGACCATTTAGGGTATGCAAGAAATAAACCTCTTCAAAATATATGTGTAAAAGCAGAACGTTGAAAAGTATTTATAAATGCAGAATGTTTCAAAGCTAAGCTGAATACAATGTGATATCTTCTTTATTATGGCTCATGACAAAAAATTGGGGTAGACATTTTGCATTCATCTTCCTCCATTTAACTTTTTCAAGTTTATTAGCTTTCTAAGGGAAAGCACCTTTAATTTTGTAAGATTTTTGAACAGATCGAGTTTTAAATCCAGTTCCACATGAGGATCATGAGGCTAGTATGAATGACTTTTAGTTAATGTTCCTCTTCGTGTGAGGAGTTGAATTATCATAATGAAAAAAAAGATGGGAAAATTTAGCACCTCTCTTAGTAAAAAAGAAAATAAAGAGTAGAAGTCTTAAATATAAAAGAATATTACTACCCAGTGGACAGTGGAAACATACAAATACAAATGGCCTTAGGTTTTTTTGTTTTTATTTTAATTCATGCAATAAAAGGGAGATACAAAGAGAGAAAGAGCTCAGGAAGAATTGTGTTGAACTCTCAAATTTTTTTTTATATCTTCCAGTCTTCTTTTATATCTGAGGCCTTTAGTTCTGATTTTCTTGATACAACTGCCCTTGCCTGTCTCCTCTTCTGAGATCCATTTCATGTTCTGCATCCCTAACAAGTATCCTGGACATGCCGCTCTCTGTCAGCACCTCCCCTCTCTGATTCCTGGACTGACTGACCTATTCCTCCCTTTGCCACTCTCCTCGGCTAACCTGTAGTTTTTTGTGGGTACAGCCTTTGTCTGTTCTATTCCTCACAGCATTTACTAAGCTTATTAAAAAAAATAATAATAATGAAAGGTTGCATTTGTCCACATGCAAAACATTCTATAACATAGCCCCTTGGTTGTTTTTATTAGATGAAAAGCCAAGATTTGGTTTCGAGCGGTCTGGGTATGACCTTGAGGAATCGGATGGCCCAGATGAGGATGATAACGAAAATGAAGATGATGATGAAGACAGTCAGGCTGAATCTGTCTTGTCTGCAGCTCCCTCTGTTACGGCCAGCCCACAGCACCTTCCATCTAGAAGTAGCCTCCAAGACTCTGGGAGCATAGAGGAGGACATCAGGATTAACGACTGCTTCTCTGGGGTGCACACGGACCCGATGGATGTTCTGCCCAGAGCCTTGCCCACCAAGATGACCGTGCTAAGCACAGTGCAGTCAGACCATAGCAGGAAGACAGAGTCCCCGGCAAAGACCAGGCAGCATGGTACAAAAGACCGAGAAGAACCAACGACTCCTGTAGACTCTTCTCAGTCACCCGAAGCTGTGCCCAGATCCCCATGTCACCAGATGTCTGTAGACTACCCAGACTCAGAAGAAATTCTGGGAGGTTCTGTGGCAGGAAAGACTATCACTTTAACGCAGGTAAATGCTTTGTTGTTGGTTTCTTTTCATTTAACCTGTTAAATAGGGGGATCTTAATGGCTTAAGAAAATAATGGACTTAAATTATTTATTTCTGGCTAAATCACTTTGTTTAGGCTTAATTTTTTGTTTTACTCAAGGGCAAAGGACACTTATGTCTTTTGGCTTCTTGCTAGGTATTTTAACCAGAGTTCACATATTGTAATCATGAATCTGTGAAAGGACCAAATGGATCTTGAAAAATCTATTCATTTGAAAAAATATATATGTGCCCTTGGGAACATGAACCTTGGACCTCATTGTCCCCATGCTTATCCTGAGTTCTTTTTCCACTGGCATTTATATGATGGATTTGCACTAAATTATCCAAACATTTTGCACTTTTTCCCTGTCGGCAAGACAGCTACCAGTTTCTGTGCAAAGTTGGTGTGACCCAAATAATGTACCAAGAAGTTCACTTTGCTTGAATGATCGAAGTGCCATGGCAGCTTTAGAGAGCTTCCTGCCAGAGAACCACCTCAAGGCCGGACACAGGCCTATGGATACACAACCTACATGTGCTTGAATGAGTCTCTGCTTTAACCCCTGGTGTGCCTCATGAGGAATATTTAAATCTGTGATGAGTATAGTCCTCTCCCTGACACTTGTCTTACCTTGAGTATGGATTGACGATGACCATAGGATTTATTTCTAAATGGGACAGATTTTGGGTTGTGAGGTAACTCTGGAAAAAAATAAAGACTGTGCAAGCTCAGATTTCTGGAGGCTATTCTAAATTAATATAATTTAACTTTATTGCATTAATACTTAAATTACATTTGATATTTAAATTAGTATATGTGTTAATGTAACTCCATAATGTAGATATTATCAAGAAAAAGCTAATATTTAGCTCATAATCTTGGTCAGGAGGGAGATTGGTAAGATTTATCCCTTTTCATGACTTGCAGATTTGGTCACCTGTGTGCTCGGCGTCTCTAGCCTAAAATCACTGACACACCTGGCAGTGCCTGGAAATCTGGTTTTCAGCAGACATTTCATAAGCTTACGAATAAAGGAACAAAGGAGTAAACTGCAGATTTTTTTAAATTAATGACAACCATTTATTTAAAAAATGAGTAATCCTCTAGTTGATTTTCCCTTTGAGTTGACATTCATAGCCAGTTAATGTCACAATTTCTCAAAAACTCCTAATCTCTAAAATAGGGTAGAGTTGGTGGTGCCAGCAGCAACAGCAACAGCAGCAACAGAAATAGAACAACAGCAGTATAATTATGGCTATGTCTCAAGGTTAATTTCCATATAAATGAGACGATAGCCAGGAAATTTGTTTGAAAAATGCGAAGTATTATACAAAATGTGTTGTCGTTATTGGTACTTGAGATTAAAGATGGAATAGATTTTTTTTAGTCGGCAGTTTATTTTTTAAAATGAAAACATCATTTTCAGCAAGCTTGTAATTTTTATACAAATATACATGCTTCTGCCTCGTTAAGAAGAATAGATTGGATGCCAGCAGTTTAGCTCCGTGACTGAGAGAGCCTTGCTGTAAAAGGGTTTTATCTCCTGCCTTTCAGAGTGCAGCATCTGTAAGACTTCCTCCTCCCGCGACGGAACACTGCCCTCAGACAGCAGCCGGGGTTCCTTTGGGGGCCTCCCCTCAGCCCGACGTTCCAGAACAGAAGCAGCAAGTGACCCTCCAGCCGCCTGCAGGCCTGCCCTCCCCCCAGACTCATCTGTTCAGCCACCTTCCTTTGCATTCTCAACAGCAGTCCCGGACACCCTATAATATGGTCCCAGTCGGGGGGATCCACGTGGTACCTGCTGGCCTCACGTACTCCACGTTTGTACCCATCCAAGCAGGGCCAATGCAGCTGACCATCCCGGCCGTCAATGTCATTCACAGAACTGTGGGCGCTCCGGGGGATTCGGCCACGGAGGCTTCCTGCACCACCCACGCTGCAGGAGTGGCCGAATTAAGCAGCGTCGTGCCCTGTATTCCCATTGGCCAAATCCGCGTGCCGGGCCTTCCGAACCTCAGCACCCCGGGCCTGCAGCCGCTGCCATCCCTGAGCATGGAGACCGTCAACATCTTGGGCCTCGCCAACACAAACGTGGCCCCGCAGGTGCACCCGCCAGGGCTCGCCCTCAATGCCGTCGGGCTGCAGGTTCTGGCCGCAAACCCTTCCTCGCAAAGCAGCCCCAGCCCTCAGGCGCACATTCCAGGCCTCCAGATCTTGAACATCGCGCTGCCTACCTTAATCCCCTCGGTTGGGCAAGTAGCCACCGTGGACGCACCGGGCGCCCCCGAAATGCCACCCGCCCACAGCAAAGCGCGGGAGGCGCTGCCCAAGCCCGCCCCGGCAGCCGGCACCCATCAGGGCGGCGGGACCGTGTCTCCTCAGGGGTCTCCTCAGGTCCAGCGGGCCAATGCAAAAAAAGTTCCAGATCCCTCCGCCCCCGCAAGAGACCCGGCCAGGCCCGATGGCTCTGGTAAAGTGGACACAGGGAAGGCCGCCTCGGTGAATCATGTGAAGCCCCGGCCGGAGCTCGCGCCCGTGCAGGGCAAAGTGGCGTGCGCCGCCGAGCCTCCAACGCAGGCCCGTCCGGAAGCGTTCCCGGAGCTCCCTGGCCAGCCCACCCTCTCTCCGGACAGAGCGGCGG
>LNAC01000538.1:751230-844805 GCA_002007465.1 Ailurus styani | reverse complement strand
CCCCGGAGGCAGGCCGCCGCCCAGTTCAGTGATGTGAGTAGTGATGATGACGAGGACAGGCTTGTGATAGCGACCTAGGGGCTCTTTAGGGGGAGGGGGGGCGGGGGGCGGGTTGGTTTGGTTTGGTTTTTTGGTGTTTTGGGTTTTTTTTTTTTTTATATAACACTTAAAGGTTTCTTTGAAAACCCTCCTTTCCTTAAAGCACATTTTTCTGACATAAACTCATGACTAATCTTTGTGCAATCATGAACTTTTGACCAATAATTGTTGTTTTGTGTCCGCTCCAGCCATTTTTGTACATGTTGTATAGACACTTGTGCCTTTTAGGAGTTTATGTTTAGAAGCTGTACAGATTGTTGAATATCTATATACATAAAATATATATTATATATGTGTATGAAAACCAGGTAGTTATTTGTGTTTAGAAAAAAAACCTGTCAAATAAATCAAATGATTAAATTATATGTTGCATTGTTAAATATAAATTTTTATGGCTGTGGGGCAGAGTTTCTGTGTATAAATTAGTATGTAAACTCCATATTTATTGTATTCATATTAGTCTTTGAAAATGGGTCTGTCCTTCTTGTGTAAGACGGTAACTTTACACTTCAGACAGATTTTGTGTCATGAAATGTTTCAGTAAATATTGTTTACTGACTTTACCATTGCTTAAGTTGTGCCTTCTTTATATACCCATGATCAGTAATCTGTATTCAGAAAAGAGCCATAGGTCATATTCTTTCCATACTCACACCCAACCTTATTTTGGAGAAAAGGGCGGGGGCGGGGGGGGCGGCTTTACTGGTGTTACTATTGTGTGAGACTCAGTGAGACCCATACGACTGAAAGGCCTAAGTTTCTTATTTGCGAGAACTCAGTTTATAGCTATTAAATTATAAAACGTTCAGTTCTTAACAAACACTTTCTGTAAATAGGCATAGCGTACAGCGAGGAATGGCAAAGTTCCTAAATGCGGGTGTGACAGTTTCTGGTAAACATAAAATCAGTTAAAAACAATAGGATAAGGCCCATGAAACCAGCCTCTCAGGCTCCGCCCCCAGGTCTGTTCATTACCCACCGGCTCTTCTTTCCCTCATAGGAAGTCCTTCTGATGATGCTCAGAGAGCTCTCTGGTGAAACCCAAAACACACAGGGTCCAAGGTTGACAGAAGAACCAAACTCAGACTTCTAAGTTACTTATGTGACTCTTTTTAGAAATGATAATTTTCTGTCCTGGGAGGCTTAACCGCCCTTACTCATTCAGAAAACATTCACAGTTCTCATTGCAGTGATTTGCATTATTATTTAAGCATTACACATGCTAGGTTGTGAGAACGTGTTTTAATATTGAAATTGAATATGTAACATATCATTAAGGCAATGTATTCAGATTTTTTAAAGGCCTTCATGGGGAGACCAAGGGTACAAAGTTGGTGAGACAACAGCCCATCGCAGGAAGTATTGGAGACTTGCTGTTGGCCAGTCCCTGAGGAAAGGCATCTGCCATCTTGGCCTACATGCCCTGAGCCTAAATTATCTCTAGAATGCAGTCTGGCCCCAGCAGGCTCTGATGGGTCGGTGATGCTTTTGATGTATGCTTGAATTTTTATTTACACTTACCAACAGATTAAGTAACAAAATTCTCAAAAATTAAAAAGAAATTATTTTATATTCCAAGATAGATTTGAAAAGAAGTCTAGAAACTTATTTATAAGAATTGCATTGCTCTGTCAGTATAGTTGTTGAAAAAGAGGTCCATTATCTGTCACATTTCTCAAAATTCATGTTTTAACTTCATATCATGCTTTCTATTATACTTTTTATTGTACTTTGCCTAACATTTTAAAGCAGTATGGCAAACATTTTCATTCTAGAAATGTATTTTAGATATGTATATAACTTCTCTAAACTCAAAAGTAATGCTCAGAATTGGGGAATTGTTTGTTTTTTTGTTTTTGTTTTTTTGTTTGGGTTTTTTTGGGTTTAGTTTGGTTTGTTTTTTTTTTTTTTTAGTTTGTATAGATAGAATTTCCTTAATTTGAAAATTTTCCTACATTTAACCAAATACCAAATGTTGTCATATACTTGGATGGTCCCTTGAGAATTTCATAATGCTGTAATTTATCTTAAGCTTCTTTTGTAGTCTTGACTTTTCAAGATTCATTAAATTATACACATACCTTTACTATTAGTGACTTTAATACTTCAAGATGACATTCAAATAGTTTGCTAACATTTGAAATACGCAGCTAAGTGAGAAACCCAATCCTGGACCTTTATATTTTGAAATAGTCACATAAACAAAGTATAAGGGAATAATTTTGAACACTTTCTGCAAAGTCATCTTTTCCCCTAGAGCACTATTATTCTTAAATATAAATGACTTTCAAATAATGTAATCCAGAGAGCTGGTGAGCCTACATCTGGTTTTTATTCTCTTGTACTGAAAGACCCAAGCCACTAGAAAACTAAAGCCCAATGACCATAGCAAACCCCTGTGATAAGTTCTTAGCCAAACAGGTGAGAAGCATAATGTGAAACAATTTCAGTATCTCCTTGTATGAACCCACTGCAATGTCATTCTCAGAAGTGTTGAAAATAGCCGAGGAAGCAAAGGTCTGGTTTGTACCTGGCTGGCTGAGTCGGTAGGGCATGCGACTCTGATCGCAGGGTCTCAAGTTCAAGCCCCATATTGGGTGTAGAGATTACTTTAAAAATATAAAGTTTAGCTAATAAAACTTCAAAAGAAAAAAAGGAGGTCATCTTTCTAGTTTTTAAAGTTTGATATATCTGTTTTATGAAAATGTGTGGAGTTAACCTAAGTTAGTGGCATTCAAGTAATTTGTTTTCATTCCCCAAACTTTAGGCTACAAGGATACTTAATTTTTTCAGAATGATAATTAACTGAGAATATTTCACAAAGAGATTTTGTGTCTCTTTTTTTTCATAATACAGCAGTAACTTTCATTTCATAGGACCAGTATAAATAACACTCTTATTAGTTAATCTCTTACCTAAATTTTAAATGATAGGGCTTAACAAGGCTTATAGAGCAGTTCATTATTTTTGTTGGAAGACTGTCAAGGTATTTCTTGATGCGTACACAGGTCAAAATATAACATCAGTGCTCCTCTTTACTTTTCTATTTTTAAGCTTACATTTGAGATCAAGTGTAAGCAACACCAAAAGGTGACTTTTATTAAAGTAATTTTGTCTCAAAACTATAAATTCTAAGCATGGGATATTAAATTTAAGACAAGAATCTTCTTCCAAACTGGTTTCCCATGACTTTATCTGTTTAATATTCAGTGAAGGTATATATATATTTAGTATTTTATAGTATTTATATTTAAAGTATTTTAATGACCTGACTCTCTGCCATCATTACAAAAAAAGAGAGAACAAATTTAAAGCAAAAATGATAAAAAAAAATTTTCTCTACAAGTTTTAGAATCTGAAAGTCATGAGGCTCTTACCTGTATTAGGTTCATTTAGAACCTTGCATATATAAGGTTCTGTGGAAGGAGCTGTAGCCATCAGAGTTAAAGCACAGACACAACCTGCTGGAGGGTGTTCCCTGGCCCCTGAACCAGGCTTAGGCCTGAAGAAGACTCAGGCATCCCAAATCCAGCATTTGTTTTAAGTACCGACCAACTCCAAAACATTGCGAGATACAAAAGAAATTAGAAGGCACACTTTCTACCCCAAAGAAGCCTGCTTGCCTAAGACTTAGGCCATACAAACTAGAGAATAATACTAGACTACACACATCTTAGAAACCGCAGACTATAAATATTTTGAGAGATAAGAAGTTATTAAGTAATTAAGGAACGATTTGTGTATGTCGGGGCCTGCTGTATTTTGAAGGAGGAGTGGGATTTGGGACTTTAGAAATAATGCTAAGCAGTAGAACAGAAATAGTTGAGATGACTATGTTACTTAAAAATTATCCCTGGGTGGGGGACGCCTGTGTGGTTCAGTCCACTGAGCATCAGATTCTTGGTTTCAGCTCAGGTCATGATCTCATGGTCATGAGATCGAGCCCCGCATCAGGCTCCAGACTTAGGGCGCTGTTGGCTAAAATTTCTCCTTCTCCTTCTGCTCCTATACCCACTCGCACTCTTTCTCTCTCTCATAAATAAATAAAATCTTAAAAAGAAAATGTGCCTAGGAAGCAGTCTGAGTGGAAGAGAAGATACACTCAGGCTTTCAACAAAAATTTATTTAGCACCAACAATATAGAGAGTACTTTGGAGTTACAAATTTAATGCAAATAAGTGTCTACCTTCTAGCAGCTTAAGTTCTGGTGGAAGAGTAAGTGTAAGACACAGAGTATCTCAGGAGGCGTAAGAGTGGAACAGTAGTTCCCCTTTATTGGTTTCACTTTCTGTGGTTACAGTTGCCCGCGGTCAACCTTGGCGGAAGCAGGTGTCCCCTCGGTGCATGCTCAGCAGGTGAGTAGTAGCCTAACGCTTCGCCACCATGCCTGTGTCACTCACCCCACTCCGTCTCATCACACATCATCACGGGAAGGGTGACCATGCTACAGTAGGTTATTTTAAGAGAAAGAGACCACATTCAAGTAACTTCTACTATAGTACATTATAATTGTTATATTAATAGTTACTGTTGGGGAGCTTGGGTGTCTCAGTCGGTTAAGGATCTGTCTTCAGCTCAAGTCATGATCCCAGGGTCCTGAAATCGAGCCCCACATCAGGCTTCCTGTTCAGCAGGGAGTCTACTTCTCCCTCTCCCTCTGCCGCTCCCCCTGCTTGTGAGCTCTCTCTCTCTCTCTGTCAAATAAATAAAAATCTTTAAAAAAAAAAGTGTGTGGGTTCCTCATGTGAAGGGGGGCACTCACTGGGTCAGAGTCATTCATGCAGGCAAAGAAGTGTCATTTCTTTAACGGGCGAATAATTTAGGGGAGGAGCTGGCAGTAACAGGCCAGAGAAGTGAGGAGGAAAAGGAAGTAATACAGGGAGCATGGAAAGCAGACACACTTGATCCATTACAAAGCTGGCCACAGTATTTCTTCTTAATTGGTGGACTCAATAAAATTACAGGAGACATTTATCGATCATGCAAACAGATGAAGATCAGTGTCCAAGATGATTGGACCAGCTGGAGAGATGGACTGGATATAAGACAGAATTTAACAGGAAAAATTCTGTCTTGGGGATACTAGAAATACATTAGTTAGACGCACATACAAAAATAACCATGCTCTGTTCCCTCATGGACAGAACGTCACAGGAGTATTCTTTATCACTGCAACTTCTGGACCCCAAGCTTGAACAATATAGAAACAAATGAGCACATTTTGAGGCCATCAGGCCCTGGAGGCCGAGCCTTGGGAAGGGCCTTGGTGAGAGGGCCAGAGGCAGAAGTACCTGGACAGCCATCTTGACGGGAAAGAAAGCACTTCAGGAGAGTCACAGCAGCAGAAATAATACAGAGTGATCGTTTTGAATAATAACAATACAGAAAGATTAACAATAAAGTTGTCTTTCCAGTAGGAGAGAGAGAGTTTGGGGATTATAAAAAAAAGAGCAGACCATTGTGATGGAAATGCCAGGTCTCCATTAACTTTTGTGTAAAACCAGGATTAGCCTCACAGCAAGCAGCCAGTGGGAATTCATGGCTCTGGAGCTAAAACTCACATTTGCATAATAACCAGACATAGTGGAATATATCTTCAGGGAAGACGGCAATATTAAAAATTCTAGTATTCCACCAATCCTTCAAGATCTATGCTGGACTAGCCTGGGGAGGGCCTGCCGAACTGTTCTCCCCTCCCCCCCCCCACTTTGTTCTGAAGCAAGTCCTTCAAGAACACCACTTCCCAGCACTTCGGTGCCGGGGACAATATCCGCTCTGAGAACCTGCAGACATGGCTGAGAAGAGCCCCCAGAAACTAGGATCGGTGACCCCAGCCACATTCTAACAGCAAGGGGAAGGACCAGGCAGGTGTATCTCTCAAAGTCATGGATCACGTTTTGCTTATTTTGTAGTTGGGGCCCTTTTTAAAATAAAAAGTCCCCATGACCTAGAACAAAAGTATTCTCTCACTATGCTTCTTTCTCTGAGAAGTTAGGGCTGTCTCATTCCAATAATGCCTGAGGTTATGTTGGAAATGAAGGCTGTATTCCAACACACTGAAGAACTATTCTTCGGAAGCTCTAGCTTCTGGTAGGCATGGCACTGCATGTTGGGGGAATGATGGAAGAAAGGTAAGCTTTCCATTTTATTTCCCCACCACGCAGGCATGTACCATGTTGAAAAGATGTAGCTGACTTAGATTATTAGGATGAAATTCCAAATTAAAAGTGAACATTTCCTGACTTAAAAGAACATGATAAATTCATTTTCAGAATTAGGTAAATTTTCTTACTTAAACTAATAAGGTATCCATACAGATAAAAGTGTTGAGATCATCCATGGATTCAATAGAGTATTTTATGACCAAGTCACCTTATATGTAACGCAGTATTTCTAATTTTGATAATTACAACAGATGTTATATGATGTTATTCCCATTTTATGGTTAAGAATATTGCCTAAGGGTAACAAAGTAGTGAGGCTGGGATTGAAAACTAGGTCTTTTTTTTTTTTTCCACTGTACCACGCTGCTTTTCAGTAATGATTTACAGTAATTGGGTTGTATTGTATTCGTTTCTAGATGAAAATCTACTTAGTATTCATAAAACATCCCATTTAAATTTCCGACTGAAATGAGTACATCCAGTGCCATGCATATTTGTATAGATATTAGATTTTATAACCTTTCTATATGCCCTTTCTCATAATTGATATAATAGGAGCCATAAAAATATTTAGTGAGGAAATATTTAATTTAAATAGCAGGAGATAAAATAGCAAAGTAAAGTGACAATCCCAATCAAGCATAAAACATGTAAATTTCCAAAGTATATTAGGTTTCAATTATTAGTCATTATTCAGAAAAACGTCTTTGTTACACGTCTTACGGTGGTAAAAGCCAAATGAAAGGGTAAAGTTGAACATAGAGTCACATTGTTTTGGATATAGACTTGGATTGAGCACAGTGTAACATTGTATTATAAAGTCTCTGACTCTGATCCTTTCAGAAATATTTTCGAAAAGAAATAGAGCAATTTTCTGTTATTTTTTATAGAGAAGAAATTTAAATATATTTTTCCTGCAAGAGGGAACTTCAAATTGAACTTTTTTTAATGTCTTAAATTATACTATTTAAAAATGATGCAAAGAAAGCAAAGATTGGAATTTAAAAGGAAATGAAGACATTAATAAATTCTTTTTCCAGAACAAGTAAGAGAGAGAGAAAAAAAATGATTTCCTTAGCAAATGATTCCGTATCTCAGAATAAACCAGTAGAGGTAACTATATAGAATTAACTCCTTCTTATTTTCTTCCAGACCTCACTTTGGAGTCTGGATTATAGTAGTGAAGAATTAGATACCTTTCATAATGTCCACGTGTTTGCGGGTTTTATAAAGTTATAAAGACCAATAGACATTTGTTACATAGTTGATTTTGCAGGAGACAAGACATCTTTCATTCATTCGCTTTCAGTTACTTGAAAGACAGTATGTTTAGTTATTTACGTATGAATGTTGCCAAATGGGATCTAAGGAAACCATGTTAGGTGAAAGACAACAGGACTTTACATTCCTGGAGGTCAGTCATGGAAAGAAAAGCCAGCTTTGAGATCAGTCAATTAGCCAGGCATGCTTAGTTTGCTTTGCTAATAGCAAGGCTTAGTTTTGCGCAGTAGGGTCAAATGTTAAGACTCGTTTTGATTCAACAATCTTATCCTTTGATACCTCTGAATTTAGTTCTTTTGGAACATCTGTATACATTCATTATACATTGAGACCTTTTCTATTACTTCCACACTCAGATACACTAGAAATAGTTCTTTGGAAGTCGTTTAAGATTTCCTGCAGAGTCTGCTCATTTATAACCAACCATGTACCATCATAATCATAATTATTGACAGATCCAGTCTTTGTTGAAAGTATATTAACTATTCTGATAAAATAACTTGCACCATTTCAGTCTACCAGGGGCTGCCACCTTTTGAGCTCATAATGTTGCTTATAAGAAACTGAATTTCAGAAAATAATCTACGAGGAGAAAAATAATTTTTATGACTCACCTTTTTTAAAAATGAATTTCAGAGCCCAATCACTAATGACTTCCTTTTGTGGATGACCGTGAAGTGAAATGCTTAATGAAAGATATTTTTCTTTGTCTCGGCCTCTGTTGGAAATAGTTGTAAAATGTTTAGTACGTGGTACATCAATCCTCTTTGATGATTAAGCAACCCTGAACGCCTTCAGGTCAATGCTCTGAAGGTTCTTTAAATAGGAGATAAAGATCAGAACTGACACGGGGGACCCCAGGGGCCTATCCTGGAAAATGTATTGTTTGTTTTGTTTTGTAACTAAACAAATTCCTGTGAACTCTTTGTTGTCATTTCTCAAAATCCTTCAGAAAAGCGAGGGATTTGGAAGACAAAACAGCGTCAAAACATTTAAAGCTTCTTCTATAGGTAGAGTCATATATTCTTTGAATTTCAGCTGCAATAGAGAAAATATTTCATGACAGACTTTCATTATTGTCTCTTAGAAGCGCTGAAAGCTTTCATGGCTACTGTTTTTACTGTTGCCACCGAAGGAACTGCCTCTCCAGCAGGTAGGATGTGTGCTGAATGTGTTTGTAAATGATTTGTAATATAATGTAACTGATTGGTAAGACCTGCACATTTTATTAAAATTTTGTCCGGAGTTAGGGGCCACCTGGATCAGTTGGCTGGAGAATGATTGAGCCTTAGTTTAATCTCAGCTTATTTCAGTGACCAGTGATTACATCCCTAACTGTTGTGACTCATCTCACACATTTATGACCAAATGGAGTATGAACAAGAAAGAATGGATATGCAAAAAATACTTCAAGTTTCATAAGCCACACATTGCAACAAATGATTAGCATAGATAGTATATGTTCTATAGTTTATCTGTTTATCAAATCAAAACATCAGCTTCAGTCTTAGTTTTTAAAGTATTACATGTGGAAAAGAGCAACAGTGCATATGGAAACAAGGAATCTTAAGAACAGATTGCTTAGGGGTGTCTGGGGTAGCTCAGTTGGTCAAGCGTCACACTCTTGATTCTGACTGGTCATGATCTCAGGGTTGTGAGATCGAGCCCCACTGAGGGGCTCCGTACTCAATATGGAATCTGCTTGAGATTCTCTCTCTCTTCCTCTCCCTCTGTCCCTCCCCCCACTCAATCTCTCCCTCAATAAATAATTAAAGCTTAAAAACAAAACAAACAAAAAAGAACCAATTGCTTAAATTCAGTTCCCAATTCGACACTACCAACTAACTCTCAAATTATTTATTTTCTTTTCCTCAATTTTCTCACCTATCATTTAGGGCAAATGTAAGGACCCCCATGCTTATTGTAGCATTATTCACAATAGCTAAGATATAGCAACAACCTAAGTGTCCATCAAAGGAAGAATGAGTAAAGAAACTGTGATATTTATTAAAAAATAATTATTATATTATTTTTTTTAAGATTTTATTTATTTATTTTACAGAGATCACAAGTAGGCAGAGAGGCAGGCAGAGAGAGAGGAGGAAGCAGGCTCCCCGCTGAGCACAGGGCCCAGTGCAGGGCTCGATCCCAGGACCCTGAGATCATGACCTGAGCCGAAGGCAGAGGCTTTAACCCACTGAGCCACCCAGGTGCCCAATAATTATTATTATATATAAATACACGTTTATATGTATGTATACCTATATAAATGCGAGCCATGGGAAAGGAAATCTTCCCATTTAACAACATGGATGGACCTTGAGGACATTACTACGCTAAGTGAGTTTAAATCATACAGAGAAAGACAAATACTGTATGATCTCATTTACATGTGGAATCTAAAAACGCAGAACTCGAAAAAACAGAAAGCAGAATGATGTTTACCAGGGGCTGGGCCTGGGGGATTGAGTAGATGTTGTTTAAGGATGTGAACTTGCAATTAGTAGGTGAGTAAGTCCTAGAGACCTAATGCACAGCACAGTGATTATGATCAACAGTACTGTGTTATAAACTTCAAAGTTGCTAAGAGACTAGATCGTAATCATTCTTACCACAAAAAAAGAAATGCTCTTTATGTGGTGTGATGGAAGTGTTAGCTAATGCTACAAGGACAATCGCGTCGCAATATATAAATGTATCAAATCAACACATTGTACCCCTTAAACTTACACAATGTTTTATGTCGATTATATCTCAAAACATAATTATTTATTATAATACTTTATATTTATTTATTATATTAAAAATATAGTAAGTATGCCTCTGAAAGGGCTATTAGAAGATTAAAGTGGACAGAAGGTAAAGAAATTAACAATTTTTGGTGCATAGAAACATCTGAATAAATGTCAGCACTGATTATTAGTTTTCAAGTGATTTTGAATGCCTTGCAAATAAGACAAATGTCAGCAATCACCCAGCAAATACTCATGAAGTGCCTACTGTGTACAAAACCATGTCGGACCTTTATCTATGCTATGCTAAAACCCACTTGCACCCTTTTTAAACATTCTGTGCTATGTTTAAAATGTTTTCTAATGTTTTTGCTTTGCAGGAAAACCAGACAAGGCAGAAGTAAAATGAATAGCAAACAAGTTATTTCTAATAGCATACATGAACTCTTCTGCCTATATGTTTGAAAAAGTGAAGTTATTCCTGTACATTGTCAAGATGATGGGTTGTCTGCTGGCAAAAAAAAAAGGGGGGGGTGCTATTTGCACATGATGAGTGCACCATTAGGGGAAAGGTACTCATCTCCCAAGTTGTTCCATGCTTGCTTTTCTTCTTGGTGGAATCTAGCAGAAGTGGGGTCAGAGAGTTTTCCTCAAGGAAGATCCCAGCCCAGGTGTCCACGGAGCCCCAGCCTGCCCAGAGACCAGTGTTAGAGAACAATTAACTCTAGGAGCTGGGAGGAGCCCAAACCCATAGAATTGGGCTAGTGCCTTTTAGCATCTCTGCTTGTGTTGGAATTGGGCTGCCTTCACTGCCTGCAACTTCAAGGTTACGCCCAACTGGGATAGGAGGCTATCTAAATCGATTGTTAAGGAGTGATTGGAAACAATTGATTTGTCAGAGAGCTATATGGTTTCATTCTAGGTCACTTTATTAAGTCTTGGCTGTGTTTTTAAGATCACTGAATTTTAGATGTAAAAAGTGAACTTAATTAAGCTAACTCCTCTAATCTCCCCCAATTATTAAGTGAGGAAAATTATGTCCAAAGAGGGTAAATACTCTACATCTTATTTTCTTTTTTTTTTAGGTAGGCTCCATACCCAGAATGGGGCCCAATGTGGAGCTTGAACTCGCGACCTTGAGATCCAGACCTGAGCTGAGATCAAGAGTCAGACGCTTAACCAACTGAGCCACCCAGGCGCCCCCCAGCCCTAGGATTTCTTTCATTAATACTCTACATTATTTAAGAAAGATACAAAGTGTTCACACTGACACTAGCTACCAGTGCAGACTCCCAAGAAGACAGCGCCTTAGATTATTTCCTTCCTCTTCTGTTTACAGGCTTTCTAAACTTAGGAAGGTCATTGACCCTCCTTGTACCTCAATTTCCTGATCTAAAAAATGGGGACGATAATAAAACAAAACTCAGAAATCAGCAGGAAGATCAAATGACATCTCATTAGGGTATTTGGTAACAAGCCTGCCTCACCTACGATAAGCATTCAAAGTTGCCTCATTATTATTTTTACCATATACCTATTGGTATTATTTTAGGGAAGCCAAAGTTAGAAAGAAGCCAAAAGAATGGCTGACAATCAAACATCCCTTCGTGCTCTGAAATTTTCACTCCACCTCTAATGAGCTAGCTAAACAATAAGGAGGATTTTTATATTTAGGGTTGTTTTTGTTTTTCATTTGTCTGTCTCCCAAGTCTGTATTCAAAGTACCTGAGAGGATTAGATTATAAAAGTTATGCTTGGAATGTTAAATGTTTTTAAAGAAGTTGATTATTTTATAAACAGTGTTTGAAAGAATTTAATTTGTTGAGCTTATGTTCTGGTGACTTGAAATGCTTAAGATGGCATTTCAAAGTATAACTATAAAATGGAAATTATCAATTTACTAGGAAAAAATAGGAGATTCTCTCTTCATGACATTATGGCAGGAGAGGGCTTTTAGGTAAGGAACTAAAAACAAAAATCAGGAAGGGTCATAAATTCAAGTTCATCAAAATGCAAAACTTTGGTTCAACATAAAAAACATCAAAACATTAAAAAAGACAACTCAGCTGGGGAAGGGATTTGATTTATATATCTAACAGAGGATAATCACCTAAAACATATTTTAAATATTTTACAAGCCAGTAAGAAAAAAAAAAAATCAAAAGACCCAATAGGAAAAGATCCAAAAGGTAAGAATAAGAAATTCATAGAAAAAATATAAATGGCCAACAAATATATTAAAATGTTCACCTTCAAGAGAAATGAGAAAAGTGAAAATTAAAATGAGATTTATTTTTTTACTAGATAGGCAAATAATAAAAACCTAATCATGTAAGTGTGGGCAGGGCTGTGGGGGGAGCAGCGTTTTTAGACACAGCTGGTAGAAGTCTGAGTTGATACAGCCACTGGGAAGAACAACTTAACAGTATTCATTAGAACCAAAAATACAACCTATGTCCCTCCCCGTTTCTCCATATCAACCCTCAATATTAAGGAACACATACAGGAATACTTGCCAAGGGAACTTGAAAAAAAACATTACGTGATTTTTTTTTTTTTGCTATATTGAAAAATTATTTTTAAAAAACTAACTATCCTTACATAGAGTGATGCCTGCATCAACTAGAGCATATTTCTTCTCTGGAATTCTCAGTATTATTGAAACAGAAAGCATTAAATAGAGGAATAGATCTCTGAGACCTATCTTGTGATAAAAATAACCAGTTGCAGGAAAATTCATAAAAAGATACAATCAAATGGAGTACAGATGTTTGGAGCCATATGTCTATGTAAAAGCATAGAGAAGGCATGGAATGATGATACGTATAACTCACAGCACTGGACATCACTGAAAAAGAGCTGGGGATCATGGCACAGGTATATGGGGGAGGGCATTCATTGGGACCCAGCCCCAGTCAATGGGGCTATATATAGACAGGGACCTATATATATATATGTATAATATATATAATATATTAAAATATATATTAAAATATATACATAATTAAATATTATTATATTGTATTGTATTACTATATTATATATAGTATATATTATATAATTATATATATTATATATATATTATATATTGGGACCAGCCAATATATCGACAGGGACAAAAATGTCAGCTTTGTGACGGATAAAGGCTATCATGCAGCAGATGGCTTAGGACCACAACCACTGGGCTTGCTGAAGTCTTGCTCCCCCACCCCCAACCACATTTACCCCCCGCATCCCCTCTCCCCTCCAGTCCAGTCCACAAGAAGGGGAGTATAGTTCTACATAACCTCATAATGGTCAGAGCCAGAGAGGGGAGTGAAGAGACTGGTACCTCAATCTCATAAAACCTTTTAACAGGATGGGCTCCATTTTACTTAAAAATGTAGACCAGTGCTGCCCCACCAGTTAGGTCAGAGGTTTTTCCTTCACATCCTCTGGAGGAGTGTGTTTGGAAAGTGTGGGACAGCAAGGTCAAGATTGCTCCTGTTGCTGCTTTCAGTGTTACTGTTGCTACTGTTCCACCCTGGTGATGAGGGTTTCCCCTGACGTGTTGCTAACAAGCAATGCTTCAGTGCTTTAAAAAGAGGAAATCTACTCTTGCAACACTTACCAAAATTCAAATGGAAATTTACAAAGGATGTTAGCCTTTTCTCAGAAGAGTGGTCACTTATAGGTAATGTTTTAATACTTCCAAGGGAAATGTATTTATGTCAAAGCCATGTGAGAGAATAAAATTAAGATAGAAAACAAAATAGAAGGCTCAAGAGTGATGACATGAATTTTCTCTAAAAGGACTGGAAATTATTTCTAAGAAATGTAACAGGTAGAATTTCAGTAAGTTTTATATCAACCCCAATATACATTCGCTATATTGAACAGCATTTTTGAAATAATAATTAGTAAGAGAAAACTTATTTTACAAGGTTTTTTTCATCTAATCTTTTCTTTCTTTTTTTTTTCCACCATGGGGTCAGCACACCTCTTTAGTTAAGGAAACGGAGGCATAAAATGGATAAATATTTTCACAAGGTCCCAAAAATTTGAGCCCGTCTCAGTGCCCGTCTCATATTTATCTCCCTTGCTCTTTACCAATATTCTCTTCCAGTTTCCAGGCCATCATTGGATAAGCTGAACATATGCATTTTTAAATTAAAATAAATTCTGTTATTTTCTTGGCATATATACTTGCAATGATTCACCAACTAGAATCTTCATCTACTGAGAGGAAAGAGTCCTTTATTCTTGTAAACTATAATTATAAGCATTCAATATTTTTAGGGGGAAAATGTATCTGTTTATGCTAGGTATTTAATAATCACCTAGGGATTTGTTCTAATTGTCAGCTTCTCTAGAATTACTATGGTTTTCTAAATTTCTTAACAAGTAATTATAAGTAGATGTTTTGGTATGAAAAAATGAGAACGATATTCAGTGTTTCCTGTATTTCATAAATACCATATAATTTCCCTCCATGACAATTTCCATTTTCTGATATGAAAGTGTTCGAGGCCACACCCTGGGTTTAAGTCTTTACTGGAAGCATCCACGCATTCCTTTCCTTCTCAATTATTCAGATCCTCCTCTACAATGTCAGAAATTTACACAAGAGATTAATAAACTAATACATGAACATATATTTGTTTTCATTTACAGAAAAGTTTTTTTTCCTTTCTTTTTGTAAATACTGTTTAATGCTGAGTAAGCTTGAGAGACTGCATCACATAGGGGCAAACAACATGTGACTTCATTAGGCTGCACATAAATATAAAGCAATGATGGCAGAGAGAGAGATTCATAGGCCCACAAAGAAATGTCAAGGTAAGAGCTGATACTCCGAATGTAGACTACTTTATAATTCTCATCATACATGTGTTTAGCTTGGCTTGCAAGCTTTCTCCAATCTGTTATTGCAGAAAAGAACTGAGGTAATCCAAAAGAAAGTATTTGGGGACTTCCAGTAGATTCTTGAGCCAACAGAAATACACCCAAATGCCAAAGCACTCCCTCGCTAAAGTCAATATGTGAACATGTGAATATTATTTTGGATGCCGTTATGCTAACACGAGTGTGTTAAGGTAAGAGCTTATATTTGTCAAAGTGAAGATTTGGTTCTTCCCATGTCATAAAACGTGGAAGCTAATATCTTGATGACTCACCTTAAAATCCTTGTCTTCTCTTTTGATAACAATAATGTATTTTGCAGTAGAGCCAAGAGAAGCTACTTTTTTTTATCTGCCAAATGACTGAGATTATGATCGAGATTAAAAGCCAAGATATAGAAATGATGGAATACATCACATCTCTTCTTCCAAAACTTGATTTCCCAGATAATAATCCCCAGGTTATTATCCCCAGAATAATAATCCAGTTACCCTGTCATTTATTCACACCGCCTATGATTTGGGAATTAGCCCATACATGGGGCCCAAAACTCAAGCACTTCCTGTATTAACAATAGGAAACAAAATTATTATGCAAAAGTGAAAAACAACTTATTTTTATTTGTTTTAGAGAGAAAGAGAGCTTAGGGGAGGGGATGGATGGAGAAAGAGAGAGAGAATCTTAAGCCAACTCCATGCTCAGCGGGAACCTGACAGAGGATTGAGCTCACAACCTTGAGATCATGACTTGCACCGACACGAAGAGTCTGTTGCCTAACCAACTGAGCCACCCAGGTACCCCCTGAGAAAAACAATTTAAAATGCAGATTAAAGCAGATGTTTAGAAATCTGTTTTAGGAACTTGACACGTAGAGAAGTCAAAGAGAAAATAATTCACACATAATATCAGTACTATTTTTTCCCATTTGGTCTTTGAAAGTTTTCTTTCATTTAAATTTTTTTAAAAAGCCAAAAAAAAAAAGGTATGTAAAGGATCACACTCTAAAATTGCTTCTTCATGCCATGCCTCAGGGATGTGAAGTAAAAGGAAAGCCTAGTCAGTGTACCCATCATTAGGCTAGCAGATCATTGGCAACTCTGAGATCTATTGTTCTTCTTCCAAATGAGTAGCAAAAGTTCTGATCATGCAGGAATTAATATGAAACAAGGTATTTTCATGGAGATGTCAAATGAAGCTTTCCCATTAATTCAGCGCTGAAGGAAATGCCTGTTTCTTCAGAGAGGAAAGATGGCGCCCTGGACTATGTCCTGAGCCGGGGGCCGTAAAAACATGGATTCTCCCCTCAACTCCATCATTTATGTTCTTTATGATTCACTCTCTATCTTCCTTGTCTTCCTTCTTAGAGAGGAATGCCTGCCATGCTCGCCTCAGAAGAGCTTTGTGAGGAAGATTCAAAGAAGACCTATAGTAGAATCACCTAATAAAACAAACTGTGCTGTCCAAGAAAATGTCACGGCCAACATCAGAAACTCCTTGGGATTACTAACGAGCATGACACTGTGTGGGCTCTTCCTTTGGGGATGTGGTGTCTGCTCAGATGGTGGCCCTCTCCAGTGACTCAGAAAACGGTGTCCATCTTTGCCCAGGAGACCTGATGTTTTATTTTTTTTTTTTTTTTTTTTTTTTTTTTTTTTAAAAATTTTTTTTTTTTTTTTTGACCAAGAGAGAGAGATCACAAGTAGGCAGAGAGGCAGGCAGAGAGAGAGGAGGAAGCAGGCTCCCTTCTGAGCAGGGAGCCAGATGCGGGGGCTTGATCCCAGGACCCTGAGATCATGACCTGNACAAGAGGCATGCCAGAGACCAAACTGCGATATAATATTGTCTCGGGGGGAGGGGGTGGGGGGAGACGGTCCCTGGACATTTAAAAAAGGAAAATTTATGTATTCATAAGAAAATGGGCTTTCAGCTAGAACAGCTAAGAGAAATGATTTTCTTAAAAATTCCCGGCAAGCATTAAGCCAAAGGAAAACAAAAGAAATGTTAGGAGCATACCAAGTCTAGTTTTAATCATTTTGTTATATATATATATATATATATTTTTTAATTTTATTTTTATTCTTTGCCCAAGGGGTACAGGTCTGTGAATCATCAGGCTTACATCTTTCACAGCATTCACCAAAGCACAAACCCTCCCCAATGTCCATAACCCATCCACCCTATCCCTACCCTCCCACCCCCCAGGAACCCTCAGTTTTAGTTTTAATCATTTTGAAAAGTAGAAAAACTTGAGAACTAATTGATTCATAAATAATGGTAAAGCAAAGTTGTTGTTTGGACTAATCTAAATGCCCTCTGCAGGATCAATCAGATATATTGAGCATTCAGAAAGCGAATTGAGAAAAAGAGAGAATGAGAGAAAGAGAGAGAAGGAAAGGCATATTTAAAGGGCCTGGCTCTTCTGTGGAGCAAACTGTCTTCAGGACCCTCTCATGTTTATTAAATATTCTGTGCAAATGTCTGGGTTGCAAGCTGCATTTTGGAGTTCTTGAAGACGTGCTCCACAGTGATCTTTCTGATAAAAGCCCTTAGTTTTAGATGGAAAAGATAATGGAGATAACTAAGTTTTAATCACTTAATTTAATCTTGTCCTGCTTGGACTCAAATTCAGATTTCCTGATTCCTAATCTTTTTGCTGCTTTTCATCATTTTTTGCATTTACAAGATATGATCATTTAATCATTGGACAGTGATTTCAACTCATTTTTGGACCCTGTCTACCTACCACCACTCAAAATTATATTACAGCACACATTTCATATATACGGATATGGATCAAAAATAATTGTATCTTAATAATTTTGTTATATCCCTTGAGATTAGTGATATAAAACAAAGGGTAAAATGCTCACATTTTTCTATATGAATGAAAAAAATTTGAAATATAAATCACTAATGAAAATGAATGATGGAGAATTTTAGATTATTAACTCATATTAACTTAAGAAACCACAGTGGCTAAATCATACTATTAATATGAACACATTGATAGATGAAATACATAGATACATAGATACTTAGTCTTTGGGGGTAGTGTGAGTCAGAATGTAAATGAGGATGAATAGAATTCTGTCAGGTCATTTGTTCTTGGAGACAATTACAGATGACATGGCATTGCCTTTCTTTTTTGGCTTCAAGAGACTAGAAGCAAAGTATTTTCAACAAAGATCCTAATTTTGGATCTCTCAAAGCCTTTGTATTGAGAATTCAATATATTTGTTTCCACTTTGTGGGCTGATCTGTGATCTAGAATGTATAGATATCAATCCCGATTAATAACATCTAGCACAAACATAAAAAAATCCCTTATCATCTTCTTAAACTCATGCATCATCACACTAAATACAGACACAAACAAACTTCTCTTCATTCCCCTATTCCAGAACAGCCCACAAAGTATATTTTGATCTGTATTCATTGCCATCTGTTCATGTGGCATTCACAAATAATGCCATGCTGGCAGACTATATTTACATTTTAATTTCATTATGATTAGAATAATGAGACTATTGATGGTTTCTTCCATTTTCCCTTTTAATAGCCTCTTAAATGTGAACTACAGCCCTTTTGTGCATCAATCTGTTTTCGCACAGGGAATTTTGTGAGCATGCATTTTCTGTTCCTGTGAAACAGAATAGAAAAAAAAATTCAGACTCTTAAGTTTAAATCCCACTAAAAAAATCAAATTTTTATAAGTGATTATTTAATTGTCCCAGAACAGTAAAAAGTTCAGCTGGAAAGTGATATGTATTATTATTTTATTGCAACATCCAAAATCTTCCCAGGAGAAAACATTACTTCTTTAAAAATGAAAAGCAAAGCAAAGCAAAACAAAACAAAACAAAACAAAAAACCCAAATAAATAAAGATTTTTAAAAAAATGAAAAGCAGTTGAGGTCTTCAAAATATTTTTATAAAATTTCAGACTGAAGTTTAAGCTGTGCATAAGTAATATAATAAACACACACGACATACATACATTTAAAGTAAAATTTCTCGGATAAACATGTTGGTGTTAAAAAAGGAGGAACTTTTGGTTACAGAAATGACCAAGTAACAAGTATTGGATATAACTACCTAAGAAGTTATGGAAAAAAGATAGGAAGTAACTGTTTCCAGACATCAGACAGTATACCACATAGCTCTGCCAATGTGATATAGGCACACTATAGGAAAAGAAGGAAAACACAGGGGTGTGGATACATTCTGCATTCACTTCAGCTTTCTGCCTGCCGCGCTTTCCAAACTGTAGGACAAGGGAGTTAACCCAGATTGAGAGCCGTGATCTTGCTGGGTGGAGGAAACGGATGTCAAGAAATCAGGACTGGGGCGCCTGGGTGGCTCAGTCGTTAAGCGTCTGCCTTCGGCTCAGGTCATGATACTGGGGTCCTGGGATGGAGCCCCACATCGGGCTCCCTGCTAGGTGGGACGCCTGCTTCTCCCTCTCCCACTCCTCCTGCTTGTGTTCCTGCTCTCGCTGTCAAATAAATAAATAAAATCTTAAAAAAAAAAAAAAAAGAAAAAGAGAGAGAAAGAAAGAAAGAGAGAGAAAGAAAGAGAGAAAGAGAGAAAGAGAGAAAGAGAGAAAGAGAGAAAGAGAGAAAGAGAGAAAGANATCTTAAAAAAAAAAAAGAAAAGAAAAAGAGAGAGAAAGAAAGAAAGAGAGAGAAAGAAAGAGAGAGAGAGAAAGAAAGAAAGAAAGAAAGAAAGAAAGAAAGAAAGAAAGAAAGAAAGAAAGAAAGAAAGAAAGAAAGAAAGAAAGAAAGAAAGAAAGAAAGAAGGACTGCTGAGACAGCTGTAATTTATGGAGAAGGCTATCCGGAGAGGGGGGGAAATGCTGCACAGAGAAGCAGCTCTAGCAACCTGCACCTGGGTTTCTTTCACCAAATACTGACCTGCGCATGCTCAGAGCGGAACTCCACAGTCAACCTGCAGAGAAGAGCGTCCGAGGGGCCAGAGTGGCATGGGATGTTGGAGACTCCGCGGTGTGGGAAGGCACAGGGTTCGGAGCAGAGTGGACTCATTTCATTGGATAATCCACGTATTCTGTTGACATCTCAGAAAAGCCACACCTTAAAAGTAGGGCTAACAAGGTTGTTAGGGCCACGGTCAGAGCAGTTAGTGCCTGTGCTCTTTTCTAAGATTTTCATGGTTTCAGGTCTCACTTAGAGGTCTTTAATCCATTTTGAATTTTTCTGTGTGTTTGGTGTAAGAAAGTGGTCCAGTTGCCTTCTTTTTGGATGTTGCTGTCCAGTTTTCCCAACACCGTTTGTTAAAGAGACGTTTTCCCATTGGATATTCTGCTGTGTCTGCTTTGTCCAAGATTAATTGACCATATAATTGTGCGTTTATGTCTGTGTTTCGTATTCTGTTCTGTTGAGCTATGTGTCTATTTTTATGACAGTACCATACTGTTTTGATTACTATCGCTTTGTAAATTTAACTTGAAGTCCAGACTTGTGGTGTCTCCAACTTGGCTTTTCTTTTTCAAGACTGATTTGGCTATTCTGGGTCTTTTGTGGTTCCATACAAATTTCGGGATTGTTTGTTCTAGCTCTGTGAAAATTCTATTGGTGTTTTGATAAGGATTGCACTGAATGTGCAGATTGCTTTGGGTGGTATAGACATTTTAACAGTGTTTGTTCTTCCAGTCCATGAGCATGGAATTTTTTTCCATTTCTTTGTGTTGTCTTCGTTTTTTTTCATCATTTTCTTAGAGTTTTCATCATTTTCTTAGAGTTCAGCGGGAGTCTGCTTCTCCCTCTGTCCTTCACTCTGCTTGTGCTCTCTTTCTCTCTAATAAATAAATAAAATATTTTTAAAAAGAAGATATAGTATATTTATTGAAATATTACTCAGCTGTAAAAAAGAATGAAATTTGCAATGACATGGATGGAGCTAGAAAGCATTATGCTAAGCAAAATAAGTTTCAGGGTATAGATCTTTCACCTTTTCAGGTGATATCCTAGATATTCCTAGATATCTTATTATTTTTGGTGCAATTTTAAATAAGAATGTTTTCTTAATTTCTTTTTCTGGTGCTTTATTATTGGTGTAAAAAATGGAACGGATTCCTCTGAGGTAAAGGAAACAAAAGCAAAAATAAACTGTTGGGACTACACCAAAATAAAAAGCTGCACAGGAAAGGAAACAATGAACAAAACTAAAAGGCAGCCTATGGAATGGGGAAGATATTTGCAGATGATATATCTGATAAAGTGTTAGTATTCAAAATATATAAGGAACTTGTAAAAGTCGACACCCAAAAAACAAATAATCTAATTAAGAAATGGGCAGAAGACATAAACAGACATTTCTCCAAAGAAGACATACAGATGGCCAACAGACACATGAATAGATGCTCATCATCACTGATCATCAAGGAAATACAAATCAAAGCTACAATGAAATGTCACCTCACACTTGTCAGAGTGGCTAAAATTGACAACAGAAGAAACAACAGGTGTTGGTGAGGATGTGGAGATAAAGGAACCCTTGTGCACTGTTGGTGGGAATGCAAACTGGTGCAGCCACCCTGGAAAACAGTATGGAGGGTCCTCAAAAAGTTAAAAATAGAACTATCCTGCAATCCAGCAATTGCACTACTGGGTATTTACCCAAAGAATACAAAAATACAGATTCAAAGGGATACACGCATTCTGTTTATAGCAGAGTTATCTATAATAGCAACTATGGAAAAAGCCCAAGTGTCCATCAACTGATGAATGGATAAAGAGGATATGGTATAGGGGCACCTGGGTGGCTCAGAAGGAGTCTGCTTCTGCCTCTGTCCTTCACTCTGCTTGTGCTCTCTTTCTCTCTATCAAATAAATAAAATATTTTTAAAAAGAAGGTATAGTATATTTGTTGAAATATTACTCAGCTATAAAAAAGAATGAAATTTGCAATGACATGGATGGAGCTAGAAAGCATTATGCTAAGCAAAATAAGTCAGTCAGAGAAAGACAAATACTATGCGATTTCACTCATATGTGGAATTTAAGAAACAAAACAAATGAGCGAAGGGGATACAATGATTGAGGGAAACCAAGAACCACCTCTTAACTATAGAGCACAAATTGATGGTTAGTAGAGGGCAGGTGTGTGGCTGAGTGGGCGGATGGGTGAGACAGGTGAACGGGATTAAGGAGGGTACTTGTGATGATCACCGGTTGATGTACGGAGGTGTTGAATCATTATACTGTACACCTGAGACTAATATTACATTGTATGTTAAGAAACTAGAATTAAATAAAAACTTTAAAGAAAAGTAGAGTCCTTGGGGGCGCCTGGGTGGCTCCGTGGGTTAAAGCCTCTGCCTTCGGCTCCGGTCATGATCTCAGGGTCCTGGGATCGAGCCCCGCATCGCGCATCCTGCTTGGCGGGGAGCCTGCTTCCTCCTCTCTCTCTGCCTGCCTCTCTGCCTACTTGTGATCTCTCTCTGTGTCAAATAAATAAATAAATAAAAATTTTAAAAAATCATTTACAAGAAATATCAAAGGCGAAGTTGAAATGGGTGTGAGTCTAACAATCGGCTAAAAATTTTTTTAAAAAAGTAGAGTCCTTTTTAGTTGTGTTTTTGTGGCACCTAATTCCTTCCATTCACAGTAACCACAGATAGTTGTTTTTCATTTCTTTTTCTGTCTTGTTGGCTTGTTTAGTGTCTTTCTACACCCTTCCTCAAACTGTCAATTCCTTAAGGTACCATTTCTATTTTATTCTTTGGTCGGCCAACACCCACAATAGTGCCTGACAGATTCCAACTTGGTTGGAATGCAAACATCTCTTGAATACCTCCATTCATTCATGAAAAAACAAAGTTGTAGAACAACCTCACAGAGTAAATGTCTTATGGATTGATATACAAATGTGACCCCTATTTTTGGTATTTAAAACTCACGATGCCCAATATTTTTACTTTTTTTCTTTAATATCTTATTTATTTATTTATTTGACAGGGAGAGCACAAGCAGGGGGAGGAGCAGGCAGAAGGAGAGAGAGGAGCAGACTCCCCACTGAGCAGGAAGCCTGATGTGGGACTCTATCCTGGGACTCTGAGATCATGACCTGAGCTGAAGGCAGACCCTTAACCGACTGAGCCACCCAAGTGCCCTTTTTACTATTTTATACACAGAACTACGTGCTGCTGGCGTGCTCATTCATGTTGACATCTCAGTGCTTTGATGACCAATTCAGGAAAAAAAAAAAACAGAAAAATGTAGTTTTAGAAACTACTAGATGGATTAATTACTCCAGTAGTAGTTTTTAAAAATTTCCAAGAAGTATAATTGTCAGGTGTGATTCTCAGCTAACATCTGTAAGAGGAAAGTAAGACATGAGCTGATGTATGCAAGGTGTGGGGCAGCCACACTTGTTTAAGAGGCTGTCATTACATCAGTGTCAATTTGTGGGAATATCTTCCATTGTTGACCAATTAAAAAAAACAATAAAAGATGCACACAAATTGACACTCCACATCCTTTGATTATTTTTGCCAAAGTCCAACACAGGCACATTGCTACAGAACTAAATTTTTTTTTAAAGATTTTATTTATTTATTTAGAAGAGAGAATGCCAGCGCAATGCATGCCCAAGGAGGAGCAGGGGTTGGGAAGGGGGTTGGAGTAGGAAAAAAGGCAGAGGGAAAGGGAGAAGCAGACTCCCTTCTGAGCAAGGATCTCAACATGGTGACTCCAGGGATCGTGACCTGAGCTGAAGGCAGATGCTTAACTGACATAGCCACAGGTGCCCCTAAAATTTCATTTTTAAATCATCTCTACACCCAAAGTGGGACTCGGCCTCACAACTCTGAGGTCAAGAGTCCCGCACATCACTGCTGAGCCAGCAGAGCATCCCCATTGTTTTCATGCTGGGATATTATTTTCTAGTATCTTTCTTTGATTTGCATATGATTTTTATAGATTTTTCAATGTATATGTAATTTCACTTTATGCATTTCCCTTAACGTGCTGTTCTTACATTTTTATTGCAGTGAACTTTTCATGATCATAATTTCACTACATATTTAATATACTGCCCATTGAATGTAGTGTGATTTACTTATCTCGTTTCCATTTTGGACTTTAAGGTTGTTTTCTCTTTTTGCTTTTATAAATAATTCTGAAGTAAACAGTCCCTGTGAATATCATGATCATTATCCCTGGTAATTTCTCTAGAACAAATTCCCTGTAGAATGATTATAGGATCCAATGGAATGAATATTTTTAACATCACTGACTCACATTGTCAAAGTGTTTTCTCTTCAAAGGATGTGATGTGACAATATCAACAATAGTGTGTGGGAAACAGTTTACAAGGTTTTATTCTCCATAGGTGTTGTCATTTAAAAATAAATCACTAATTTAATAGGTGAAATAGCTCCCAATTGTCCTTTTATGTTGCATTTATTTGCTTATTCATGAGATCAAACATTTTCCAATTTGTTTGTGTACCCGGTATCTTGTAAGACTAGATTAATCCATTATTTTTTTTAAATCTTTATGACAAGCTAAGGCACTAAAGATGAAAGACAACACAGAGCAGAGAGGAGGCAGAAATGGCTAGTGACCCCCTACTAAGGTGATGACTATTCCAAATGATAGTCTCGGCTACATTAATATGCAAATTATGAGAAAGAGAGGAAACAAAAGTCACAAGATTTGAGCTCATAATATAGCAAAAAACTACTTCCGATTGGCTCAGGTTTAGATCTTAAGGGACTTTTATCCTTTGTTAAAGCTTTCGCAGCCCAAACGCATTGATGCAAAGGAACTGATCTGATATTAAAAGGAAGTATGAACAGCGTGAATAGTTGCCGCGTGATGGGTCTACAGCTATGCTGGGCAAGGTGGTAGCGTTCACCTACCGAACACTCGAAGTGGGGCTAGTCCGAATTGAGAGGCACCGTCAGGACAAGAGAGATGCCTGATTTGGAGGACTTCGCACACACAAAAAGGAATGCAAAATATCCCATTGGTAATTTTTGAATTATTTACATGTTGAAATGCTAATGCTTGGGATAGATTAGGTTAAATAAAACATATCATTAGAAATAATTTTACCGGGCGCCTGGGTGGCTCAGTGGGTTAAAGCCTCTGCTTTCGGCTCAGGTCATGATCTCAGGGTCCTGGGATCGAGGCCCGCATCGGGCTCTCTGCTCGTCAGGGAGCCTGCTTCCTCCCCTCTCTCTGCCTGCCTCTCTGCCTACTTGTGATTTCTCTCTCTGTGTGTCAAATAAATAAATAAATAAAATATTTTTAAAAAAAGAAATAATTTTACCTATTTCACTTTTTCTTATTTAAATATGACCTCCAGAATTCATATTGTATACAGGCCAACATTGGCTGGCACAGGTTTAAACATCATTATGATCTCAGATTTTAATAAGGCTAATTCAGAATTTCACTGCTTTAGCCAGAGATCTGAAAGTGCATATGACTCGAGAGAGAGAGATAGGAGGCACCTCATAATTAAATTAAGTAAAGAGAATGGCACTGCATCAACCAATATGACCAGCCAGGAGTGCTCTGATGAGCTCAGATATTTATTCATAAATTCAGATTTTAAAGGACTGACGACAAACATAAAGGAGCTAAACCAGCTAGTGTCAGGACTCTTCTATAGAATGAGTCAGAGGAAGCCAAAGGTGCTTTGAAAATTCTGTCCAGAGCACAAAGAAGAACAAAGAAGGACAGATACTGTGTAGGAATTCAGGCAAAATATCACCACAAGAGAGAGAAAAGATAGAATTACACAGCTCCAATGTTGTTTCTGTCCTCTCTACAAAGAAGGACGATCTTCAAATTGGAAAAGGGAGACAAAATCTCAAGAAGAAAATGGACTCGAGATAGAAGGGAAGACATTCAAGAATATCCAGGTGTTACAAATATGCGTTCACATCCAACTGTAGGTAGTTTTCTATTTCTGGGAGATGAAATCATTGGTAGTCTTTGGCATTTGTTCTAAAACTGAACTCATTCAGTCACTAGATTATCAGTTCTATGAGAGCATGGACATGATCTCCTTCATTCACTGCTGTACCCTTAGCATCCAGAACGCTGCCTGGCATCTAGGAAGTGCTCGATAAATATATGTAGAAGTGAAGAGAGTGCATAGAATGGCCAGATAATTGAAACAGGAAAATATCCAGATCTTCAAAATGGGGGAAGTGAGGATTCTGAATTGTGCAGATACCCAAGCAACATGCAAACAAGACGTCAATAGTTTAAAGAATTTTTACAATTGATTAAAAAAAATGTATAATGTGCCCATATTCTTCTAGAACTTACATCTAATTTCATCTGCACAGTTATACATTTTTTAATGTTATTTTTTAAGATTTTTGTTTTGTTTTGTTTTAAAGTAATCTCTACATCCAATGTGGGGCTCACACAACTATGAGATCAAGAGTCCCATGCTGTACCAATTGAGCCAGCCAGGCACCCCTATCCAATAACACAATTAATTCATGTTAACCATGTTTTACAGATAAGGGAACTGAGGCCCAAAGAAGTTAAGTGATTTGGCTAGGGTTCATACAGCTGGTAAGCAGAAAACCTGCCACACAGAATGCATCTATCTGGCTCCAAAGTCTTGCTGTTTTCACTCTACTGGTTGTCCTTGGAATGGGAAATCATGATTCGTTTGAGCCAAAATATGTACAAAAAGAACAATTGTGTTAAACTCTCCTAGTTTTCTTTTTAATCAAATTGTTAAATTGATACCATAGATACCTGGTTTACATGTTAAGAAAAAAACAACAACAACAGTGAAGCACTTACGCCAAATCTGAATATGGGAAGAAGTTCCTACTACAATTTCCTAGCCATTCGGGGCAAAACAGAGTTTCTCTCTATCTCACCACTTTGGAATATCTCTGCCATTTAGCTGTTCTTCCTGCTGATGAGAATGGCCATTTGAGTGACTTTGGGGTTAGTTGTTGCCCCATTGACACAACTACCTGATCCAAATTTTTCCTTTCTCTCCATCTCCCCCATCACCACTTGCCACCCCCATCACAGCTCCGAAGCTCTCTTTCCATATCTGATGTACAGCCTTAGTGGAGATATGGGAGGAACCCTTACTCCAGCAGTGGTAGAACCGCTTTCCCAGGCTCCCGGGAAAGTACCCTCACTTAGTTAATCTCAAGCTGCCCTCCATGTCACAGTCCATTAATTGCATTTAATTAAGATTTATTTAGCTTTATGCTATGCGAGGAACGGACAAGATAATCAATTATTTCATTTAAATAAGATTCATTGAACGTTTATTCTATGCCAGGAACTGAGCTAAGAATAAGGGATAAAAGAAATGCATAAAGACATATTCCTTACCCTTACAAAACTGTAAAGTTTAGAAAGAGGGAGTAAGTAAATCAACTTCAGTTCAGAATAATGGATGCTAGGTGCCTGTAGTAGTATATATGAGATGCTGGGCTCACTCAGAGTGAGGGTATCTAAATCATCCTGATGTGAGAGTTACACCAGGTGAATTTTTAAGTACAAGTTAGCTGTGTAAATAAAAGGAACATGGTGTTCCGGGCAGAAGCATCAGCATGAATAAAGGCAAGAAGGGTTGACCAGGCGGAGCTCTGGAAACTGCTTTCTGTCTGGCCTGGGGAAAGTATAGATGAGGAGGGACGCCACAGCAAACCAGATGAGAAAGGTAGATTGACTTTGGATCCTAAAAGGTTTTAGGCTCTACTGAATGCTGTGGGGAGCCAAGTGACAGTTTTAAGCCAGGGTGCAACAGGATCTGATTTGCATTTGGGAATGACTGCTTCTGGTGGCCACAGAAGATTAAGACAGGTAAGGGAAAAGACGAGAGGAAGGAAGGACCATTAAGGGATGAGGTAGTGATAGAACAGAAACTGGTGAGGGTCTTCATTGGGCTTCTGAAGAAAATAAGGGTTGGAGAGTGATTTAGGAGGTAAAATGGAAAGAACTTCATGAAAGTGTATTTGGGGAGGTGGAAGAGGGAGGAGGTATAGGGAACCTGCATTTCTGGTCAGAGCAAGTTCAGTGGCTGAGGGTTTCCTATACAGGGAACCCCAAGAAGGGTAGGTTTAGGGGAATGACAATGACTTCACTTTTGGAAACACTGAGTTTGGGATGTTTATGAAGCGTACGGGAGGGATGTGTATCAGGCAGGTGTCCTAAAGGATGTGTAGCTCCAGAAGAGTGGTTTGTCCAGAGATCATGATACACAGGGATGTATGTACATGGTGGCTGAAACCTTGGGTTTTGACCAAGTCCCCCAGGAAGCGGGTATAGAGTGCTAAGGACAGACGACCGAGAATGGAACACTGGAGAAGGTTCACGGTTGGTCTTTGTTGTCTAGTCTTGTTTTGTTCAAGCGGAGACTCTTGGAGAATTTTTTTTTTAACAGAGTCATTTTTTTCAGAGAGGTCACAAAGTATTCATCCATTTGTTTGTTGGTTCAAAATTTACTGAAGGTAGGACCCTGGGAACAAAAGATCCCTGCCTCCTCACCTTCCATGATGGTGGAGACAAGAGAGAGCTAGCAGGAAATAAGTAAATGACAGCATATTAAGGGGTGACAAGTGTTACAGAGAAAAAGAAGCCTACCTGAGGAAGACAAGGAGAGCTGGTAGAGAGTGATGAAGGAAGAATTTCCTGAGAAAGTAACATCTCAGAGCAGATGGAGAGAATCATACAGACTTCTAGGGAAAGAATGTTCTAGGCAGGGGAATAACAAGTCCCAATCATCTGAACCTCAGAGAACAGCAGCTGTATGCCCAACATGGGGCTTGAACTCGCGACCCTGAGATCAAGAGTTGCATGCTCCACTGGCTGAGCCAGCCAGGCGCCCTGAGGGACAGCGATTTTAAAATGTCAACTTCCACATGGTGTGCTGTGAACTCTGATGGGCATTGGTCTACGATGTGATGGAAGCACAAAAGGAGATGCCTAACCCAGTCTTGGGTGATATGAGAAGGCATACTGAGGTTGTCAAGACTTTAGGAACACAAAACTCAGCTATTTAAAGAACAAGTTTATTAAAAAGATCCATTTAAAATTCAGAGTCCTCCACTCAACTATAAACATCACCAAAAAAGTACATTCTTTAATTCATCTTGTTTCCTAAGCTTGCAGTCCCTAACGGATTTTCACAAACATTGGGTGGAATCAACTTACCAGAAGAATCAGAGGTGCCAGATGGGGAAGGGACTATCTCCGAAGGCAGTGAGCTCTCCACTGGCATCGGTGTCCCAAGCATAACATTAAAGAGGCGAAGTGATCTACCGGGACCCTGAAGGAGGGGTTCACATGAGATACCGAGGCAGAGGATTTACTTTTTTAAGCTTTTAGGTCTTACCTGGGAACCAGAGCAAACCTACGAATGATGTCGTTTGAGAGGCAATATGGTGTCAAAAGACCTGGCATCCAGACTTTGGAGCCAGAGAGACCTGGATTTGAATCTTTTTTGATCTCCCATTTACTCATCTGTGAGATGGTGCTAAAAATAACCCTTCGTGAGGTTATGATAGTATGCGAGAGGCAAGGCGATGCTTTATTCTCAGCGCAGTGTGGTGGGAATGCAATGACTGTTCGTTCCCTTCCTGCCCTGAGGGGCACACTTGAGCATAGTGGCTATTTAAAAGCAGAACATAAGGAATAGCATGGAGGACATTAGGAGAAGGAAGGGAAAAATGAAGGGGGTGGGGGGAATCAGAGGGGGAGATGAACCATGAGAGACTATGGACTCCGGGAAACAATCTGAGGGTTATGGGGGCGGGTAAGGGGATGGGTGAGCCCAGTGATGGGTATTAAGGAGGCATGGATTGCATGGAGCACTGGGTGATATACGCAAACAATGCATCATAGAACACTATATCAAAAACTAATGATGTACTGTATGGTGACTAACATAACACAATAAAAAAATGAAATTAAATTAAAATTTAAAAATAAATAAATAAAGGCAGCACTTAGTGAAATCTAGAAGAAATTTGGTGTAAATGCATTCCGGCGTTTCATGGTAAAGAGGCTCACCATTTTTTTTTTAACAAAGTTTTGCTTTTTTTCCATATTATGGAACACATTGAGCATACTATATCAAGGTATTTGAGTGGAAAATATAAAAGCTGCATATAGGATGCATCTGGCCCTTCTGGGGGATTTTCCAGCACAGAGCCCAACCTTTGCTGGCGTAAACCAAGGCTGCACCTGTCCCGTCACCTTTCCCAGGTAGACTGGGTGCTGGCCTGGCTCTGGGGGGAGGCAGGAACCTGTTTCCCTCCAATCTACAGAGAGTAGGGGTGACAGTCAAAGATGGAGAGTTCTAAATCCAGTTCTGAAGCCAAGGCGTGAGATGGGGAAGAGGTAAGGAATTTTGGAAAGATAGAGACAAAGTGTCTTAGTCAGTTCTGGCTGTTTTAACAAATGACCACAGACTGGGTGGCCTTAACCACAGAAATTTGTTTCTTAGAGTTCTGGTGGCTGGAAGTCTGAGAGCAGGGAGCCAGCATGGCTGGCTTCCGGTCAAAGCCTCTTCCTGGTTTGCAGATGGCTGTCTTCTTGTTGTGTCTTCTGATGTTAGTGAGAGGGAACCAGAAAGCAAACCCTGTCATGTCTCTTAGTACAAAGGCACTGATCCATCAGGAGGGCTCCACCTTCAAGACCTAACCACCTCCAAAGACTCCACCTCCAAATACCATCACATTCAACATTAGGGTTTAGGGTCTCAACACAGGAGCTTCAGAGGGACACAAACGTTCAGCTCATAGCACCAAAACTCCAAAAGAATTAAGTGTCCCCAGGGGCACCTGGGTGGCTCGGTTAGTCAACCAGCCAACTCCTGATTTCAGCCCATGATCTCAGGGTCCTGGGGATCTAGCCCCACATGGGGCTCCCTGTTCAGCGGGAATCTGTTTCAGTATTCTCTCCCTCCTTCTGCTCTTCCCCCCACCCCCACTCTCTCTCCCAAATAAGTGGATGGATCTTTAAAAAAGAAAAAATAAATACATGGACTCAATACAATCCAAATGGGCACAGAGCGGTGAGGAATTCTAGAGACCAGAGTCTAGAAAAGCCATTCACTGGGGGCAGCTATGTCTATGCATCTAGCATACATTCCCACTAAGGATTCTAGATCCATTTAAAAGGATCCAGAGATATGCTTCCCCTCCCCCCTCTTTTTTTTTTTAAGATTTTATTTATTTATTTAAGAGAGAGCACATGCGACTGAGCATGAGTGGGAGGAGAGGCAGGGAGAAGAAGAAGCAGTCTCTCCACCGAGCAGGGAGGCTGATACAGGGCTCGATCCCAGGACCCTGGGATCATGACCTGAGCCTAAGGTGCTTAATGAACTGAGCCACTCAGAGCCTTCAGGGATGTGCTTCTTACACTTCCTACCAAAGACTCTCCAGTCAAAGAGAATGAACACATAGCCCCCAGTACTCTGCCTCATGCCTGAAGTTTATTTGTACTCATTTTGCTTTAAAATTCAACTGCCTTTTGCATTCTACTTGATAATACTATCATTGTTTAATAACCCTCTCAAAAATATCTTTGCATAAAATGAGCATTTCACCAAAACATCTCCTATTCTTTGACCTACAACTTTACCCATTACATGCCTCGCCCAGACTGAAAGACACAAACAGAAGTTAACACCACACCACTGATTACATTAGTTGCTCATCAGACTTTGGGGGCCTTGCAGTTTACATATCCAGAAATGGTGGGTGTCTAATAGATGGTCCATCCATCTCAGTTGACTCAAGCAGTTCTTTTCTGAACTCATGTTCTTACTCATGTTCTTATCTGAGTCTGGGCATTTCCAAACATAAGTGGTTTTTTATTTTTGTTTTTGTTTCCTTCTAGAGTTCATTTCTACTCATTTAAATAGAATGATTGACTATTTTTGAATGTGTAGAAAGCATGGGCTGTAGTACTGGAGACTCCTAAGATGAATAATTTGGATTTCAATGCACATAGTTTCAATTTTCACCAATGACTCAGGGGAGAATTCTCTAAGAGATTTCTCTAATCATGCATGCTTTCTTCTTCTCTTTTGATCCCAATTCTGTTCTAAACTTTTTATAGGTTGGTTTTATAGCTTTGCAGGGAGGAGGGGATCTCACGAAAATGACACCTTCACGAAAAGAACCTTTTGCTGACTTGGAGGATGAAAGGAAATGGGAAAGAATCCAAATGAGTTCCACCAAAGGTAGCGTCCTCCACACTTAAGAAACCATTTTTCTGTAATTTTTATGATTTGGACAAACACTTTGATCTAAATCCATATCTTCTAGTATTATCTAGGAGTAAAAAAATTTTAAAACAATTTTAGGTATTACATGGGGCAACTTTTATTTTCTACTATCTTCTACTGTAACTAAGCCCATGCTCATTCTTTTGGTCTACAACAGGTCGATACGTTGAAAGGAAAGATGGTGGTGTAAGATCAATAAAAGTGATTTTATTGGGGAGGCCAGCAAACCAAGAGGTGGCAGACCATTGCTGCAGAGAACCACCTCCCCTCGGCATGGAATTCGAGCTCCTTTCAAGTTAACCAAAGGGGGAAGCAGGAAGGGGTTGGAGTCCAAAGGTGACTGACGTCTGGAGACATCTGAAGAAGGTGGTCTGACTTCTTTGTCCTTGGACAAGTTGGTCTTTGGGTATAGGATTCTAGTCATGCCATTCCTTATCTTAAATATAGCATAGTCATTTCTTTGAGTAATTTTTTTTAACTCTCATGCTGATGTAGGTTTTCGGTAAAAAGCAGTTTTTGCGAATCTTAGCTATAACATGCCTACGTGCTGGGCTAAGCAGAAGTTACCAAGCTGTACGTCACAGCAGCAAGGGAAATGGAAACACTATGGAATCAGACAAGCTAAGTTTCTCCCTGTCATATTAGCATAGAAAATCTTTTCTTTTGTCTTTTATTACTTCGAGAGATGTATTCTATTAATAACTTGGAGTGTATGTCTTGATTTCTTGCTATGTTTCCAGTAATTCAAGATTATTGATTGTTTTAGGTATTATTGTCAATTCTTAACTATCCCCCTTTGTTAACCTAGGTAATTTCTGGATCTTTTTTTTTTTTGCCTACATCTTCTTTCTTTCTAAACCTTCCATGTAAGCAGAGTATACTGCAGATCAGTGTTGGTCAAATAAACAGAGGAGCTGGTACCTTCTTGTCACCCACAAATTCATTGTGATGTCAAGTTTAAAAACCTAGCCCATAGAAGGTAAATGTATCCCTCTCCACAACCTGCCTCAAATACAATGGATGTTGAATCTCTCTCTGCCCTCTCTCCAGCCCTCCTCTACAGTATGAACCCTGAGTTAAAGTCAGAAAATTTGGAACTACTAGAAAATTACCTAGAAATCAGAACTCCTTCCTCTTTCAGTTTTCTGGAAAATGAAGTAATCCTCTGGGCACCTTCCCAAATCTATACTGTGAATGCAAGTCTGTGCATTCACGAATCACACTCCCTGTGAAATGTACGTGTGTGGCCCATGACCCCAAAGAGTTGGCTTTCTAGATTCCAAAAAAGGGCATACATTTTCAGATGTCAAATGCACACTGATGTCAGACGTCCTTAATGACAGCATATTTCTGCATTTTGCGGTCCGTCTTCCAAACGAGCTCATCCAAGAAGTTCCTGCCTCTTGCCCTTGATTTGGGGTGGGTGGGGGAGCAGGAGGGTCTGACACATGGAGCTTTCTTACTGAAATCAGCACTTCGGCAGCTGGAAATAACCTTATATAGCAGCACTGGGCTTCACACTCCCTGTGCTAGAAAGATCTGTATGGAATGCAGTGACTCTTCTTGCTGATAAGGACATTCCAACGGGAGAATGCTGGGGTCGGGCTGAGGAAGGATCCCTGCAGCATGATTACCCATTAAACCTTGGCTCTTGTTTCAGACCAGTGAAGAGTGGCAGCTGGCAAAGTCTTCATTAGTCATAGACAGCACGACCTGGGCTTGGCCCATTTTTCTTTTAAACATTTGGAATTGCAAGCCCAAATGCACTTCCCATGGGGCAAGTCTGCCTCTGCTCCCCTTTCAATGTGGTAGTTTATTATTATAGGGGTGACAGAGGCTCGCAGTCACTTGCAAGCTATTGTTTTTGTTTGCTGAGAACAGCAGGAAGAGACCAAAAAAAAAGCCTTTCAGAAAATAACGGATGGAGACTTTTGCCAGCCCATGAGAAAACAAATTGACACCAGGCTGAACGACCTGTCCGGTGCCACCAAGGACTTGAAAGTGCTGCGGGGAGTGACTGTAGGTTGAAGACGTTTCTCTGCTGATCCTGGTGTGACCCTGGCTTAGAAAAGTGGTATTCGGGGGTTCGGAGAAAATCCTTTCTCTGCATAAAGGGAAAATGAAGAAGGAGAGAGTCAGGGCGCTCTTCCATGCCGAGAACCAGACGGGCGAGAAGGAGAGCGGTTTTGTCACACTGTGCCTTTGCCACGGGGCATGACCCAGGCTTCCCGATCGTGGGCTGTTCGTGCACCCACCCTGGCTTTTCAGCTTCCTCGCCAGCCCCAAGCAAGCTGCTCCCTTCCCCTTCTCTTGCTCCTTTGCTGTCCTTTCCTCTCCGTGCCCCCTCCTGCTCTTCCCTTTCTTGCTCTTCCTTCTCTGGCTCTTCATCCTCACCCCCCAGCCACCAAGGTCTTCCTCTCTGCCGGGCGCCGTGTCCCGGTACAATTTGGAAAGCCTGATGCATTGTGCGTCTCAGTGACATGCACGCTCTTAAATATGAAGAAAAAAGTCCCCCCCGCCAGAATCATCTTGTTCTCCACCCGATCCTGTGCCACTTTCAAAGAATTTTGGTTTCTGCACTTAAAAAAAAAAATTGCAATTATTTTTTGTGAAGCAGGATCAAGCGGGGTAGTAATCACCCACTCCATTGATTTACTTATCCGGTCAGAAAGCCCTGGGATTCCAGCAGTGAGTAAACAAAGACTCCATCTTCAGAAGCCCTGAGAGTCAGAGAGAGAAGCAATATGCAGACAATAACCATATTATGGCAGGCAGGGCTGAGCGACATGAAAAGAAAGGAAACAGTAGCAGGTGGACAGATGGGTGCCTTCAGATGGATCGAGTCCTGGGGAGGCTGTAATGGGAACAGCACTATGGCCAGCGCAAAGGCAGAGGGCTGGGTGGAAGAGTGCCTGAGTGTCCAGGAAGACTGGTTTGGCGGGAGCGGAAGAAGTAGGGGGAGTGACAGAAGATGAGGTCACAAGTCGGCAGGGGTGAGGCCTCTGACAGCCTTGGACGGGCGATCAGGACCCTGGCCTTCCCTCCGAGGCAGATGGGAAGCTGGTCAAATATTTGGAGCAAGGGTCGGTGGGGCATGGCTTGTTGCACGGAACAGGGGGCCTAGCGGGCCAGTTTTAATAAGCAGAAGGGGGCACGGTTGGTTAAGTCCTAGTTCTTGGGCCAAGCTACTAGCTGGGAAGCGTGCCCCTGCTTCTTGCCAGTTGTATGATTGAGGGTACGTTACTTAACTTCCGTGTGGCGACTGTACCTACTCATTAGGGTTGTTGTAGGGATTATACAAATTAGTATTTGTAAACTACACATTTGTCACACATATAAAATAACTGCATTTTTAAAGGATCATTTTTTAAGAAATTGCAAGATAATTTGTTATGACCTACCTTTCAGCGATTAATATAAGTAACAGCCCTAAAGCCACATCTCCCAGATGATGAGGTCTGGATTTGTATCCAGGTCTGCATGACCCTGAGCCGATTTTACCACAAGACACAGGACCTGCCTCTTTCCCTCAGCGTTCCCCCNACTGTCATTAACATGATAGTAACACTGTGTGGTGCGTTGAATTGTGTCTCCTCCAAATTCATCCTGTGTTTAAGTCCTAACCCCCACCTAACTCAGAATGTGACCTTATTTGGACACAGATTACAGAGATCTACAAGTTAAAATAAGGTCACTAAAGTAGGTCCTAATCCAAGATGACTGATGTCCTTATAAAAAATGGAAATTTGGACGCAGACACGGTTAGAGGAAAGCATGGCCCTCCCAACACCTGGAATTCAGAATTCTCACCTCTAGATCTGTGAGAGAATAATGTCTGAGGGTTAAGCCCCTCAGCTTGGGGCATGTGGTTATGGCTGCCTTAGGAAAACAATATGTAATGTTTAGGTCATCTTTACTATTTTATGCATGCAAATCAGTTTTTGCCAAGTTGCTCGCCAAGGCACAGTGCTAGATCCCAGCTTGGGTAAGAGGCCCGAGTTTCATGAAACTTCCTTGTTGTCCAAACCCTTAGCCCAAACAGTGAATGAGAAGCTGTAGCAAATCATTTACAATTAAAAGTGACTGCAAGTAGGAGTGATCTCCCTGGTCTCCAAGGTGCACTAATTTCCTCCTGTAATTAACCTGTCAACACCACCTGTTAATAAACCTAGGGGGTTGCCAACATTGATCAAGTAAAATACGCAGAAATTGGATCCCATGGAAAAATGTCACATCAAAGTATCAGAAGGACTTAAAAAAAATCTGTTCCGATTCCGCCGATTTTTTAAGGAAGACAAATCATCCCGGAAGTGTAGAGATTGCTGGCACCTGGTTAATGTGGGCGGGTACCTCACTTGGATTGCCCGTCACATGGCTTCATTTCAGCCTGAGGTCTTAATTCCTACAAGTGATTGCTGTAGCATGCACATCGAAAGGTAATGTGTCTGCTGAGGATGGATTTAACCACACTCCACTCTTCATTAAGGTGATTTTGCCAGGGACCATGTCTTTGTTTTTTTAAGCATCTGTGTGATACAATGGCACTCAACTGCTCCATGAATATAGTTTTCATTATTACACTTAATAGTTTCCCTCAACCTTGATCTCTTCCCATAGATTATTTAAATTTCCTACTGATACACCCAAGGACCTAGGATTTCCACTGGTTTCCTGTAGCCTGCACACTTTTCTAGAAATACTTGGTGAATTGCCCTATAACCTCTGTGAAATAGCAGTAGAAGCTAACGGCGGCTACCAACTGAGAGTCTGATCCATTGTTCAGGCATTTCATAACCACTTCGCAGTCGAGAATCTAGATTTAAGGAGCCAGGTGTGGGAGACTACAGATCCTGATTTGAATTCTACGATGTCTCCCACTGGCTGTGATTCGATCTGTCTGGGCTTCAGCTTCTTCAACTGTAAAGTAAGGACAGTGGTAACATCTCTGTTGGGGTTATTCTGAAAATTAATGAAATAGTGTGCATAAAGTGTCTGACACTGAGCAAAAACCCTTCAAATGGTTGCTGTTATCGTTATTAACCACTACAGTATGTTACAAAGTGACAGACATTTTTAGAAATACCTTCTGAGGAACACCGAGGTGGTGTAGTCGGTTAAGCATCTGACTCTGGGTTTCGGCTCAGGTCATGATCTCAGGGCAGTGGGATCGAGCCCCAGGCTGGGCTCCATGCTCAGTGGGGAGTCTGTTTCAGAGCCTTTGCTCCTTCTCCCTCTACCTCTCTGCTACCTCCCTGCTCTCTCTCTCTTTTTCAAATAAATCAATAAATTGAAAGAGGAAAGAAAGAAAGAAAGAAAGAAAGAAAGAAAGAAAGAAAGAAAGAAAGAAAGAAAGAAAGAAAGAAAGAAAGAAAAGAAAAGAAAAGAAAGGAGGGAGGGAGGGAGGGAGGGAGGGAGGGAAGGAAGGAAGAAAAGAAATACCTTCTAAGGTATGTCCCTCCCAAATAGTAAAAATAGGAACATAGCTGTTCAGTCTCCTAAGAAGGAATTGCTGACTATCTGAAAAAAGGAAAGCCCACAATCACGATTTAAGTCCGTGCTTCCTTAAATTGATACTTCAGTAGGAGACAGGGGAGCGTGGTCATCAATTTCACTACTTCTTTGATTTACACGTTCCATTAATTTACAGGGTGCTTTGTAGCCCCAATGTCTCACTGCCTTTTGAGCAATTCCCCAGAAAAACAAAATAACAGTGACTATGACAACAAGAAATATTCATGCAGTGTTGCTGGAGACCAGTCACTAAGCTAAGGAACTACAATGGTTCCCCACAGCCACGGCTTCGCTTCCTGCGGTTCCGGGTACCTGAGGTCATCGGCAGTTCTGGGGCAGATGATTGCCCTTCCGACACACGGTCAGAAGGTCGGCAGTAGACTGACCCTACATCACAGTACCCGCCTCAGCCACCACCCCGTGTCACATCACATTTTATCGTCTCAAAGCATCACAAGAAGAAGGCTGAGAACAGCACAGTAAGATATTTTGTGCGAGAGAGACCTCCTTCACCTAACCTTCATTACAGTATATTCGTCTCATCGTTCTATTTTATTAGTTATTTGTTCATTTCTTGCTATGGGTGCATAGGTGTAGAATATGTGGTGTATGCAGGGTTGCATTCTAGCTGTGATTTCTAGCCATCCCCGGGGGCTTTGGAATGTACCTCCCCCCCACCCCACCCCCCCACCGATAAGGGGGGACCAGGAGAGCAGGAGCAGGGGGAGGGGCAGAGGGAGGCAGAGCAGCAGACTCTGCCCACGGAGCTGGGAGCCCTACAGTGGGGGTTGGTGGGGCTGGATCCCACGACCAAGATCATAACCTGAGCTGGAAGAGACGCTTAACCAACTGGGCCATCCAGGTACTCCGGGGGGGATTACTGTGTTTATATTTACTCTTTTGATCCTTCTAAACCGCATCCATCCTCATTCTTCAGTTGAGGGGACTGAGGCCCTGAAGTAACTCACTCAAGGTCCCACACGGCTAGTAAGTGGCAAAACACCAGAACTCAAAGGAACTTACGGAGGCCATAAAAATACATGCATCTTTTACCACATGCATTGTGTGTAATGAAATTTGGGCAAAAATCACAAAGATATGGTTCGCAGATTTAGCATATTTCTTTTTATTTTAATATGACTTGGTCTGAGGCGCTGAATGTGTAGAGTAATGGTAGGGGTGAGAATTATTCTAAACAAGGACATAGTTCAGAGGGCCAGGGAGACAAAAGACTGTTTCATAGTTAAACCCATGCATAGTGGGTAAGAATTGAATTTGTGGGTTGACTTGAAAGTTTGCCTATGGCTTTTTTTTTTTTCTTTTTTAAAGGATTTTATTTTCCCTTAAGTAATCTCATCACCCAAGGTGAGGCTTGAACCAATAAACGCCAAGATCGAGAGTCGCAAGCTCCATGAACTGAGCCAGCCAGGCACCCGTTGTCTATGGCTTTTGATTGGGCCGAAGGCTCATCCTAAACTAAAGGTCTCCAAAGAATGGTGTCAGTTACATTAAGCTTGCTCTTGAACATTAGTTCTGGAGGCTTCATTAACAGTGTGAAAACCAATCCTTCAGCTCGGTGCTCTTGATTAATGAGCACTCCCCAGGCTCTGTAGAGCGTGAGAGACTGTGGGAAGCATGGAATTTGAGACGACTGACTTGTTTCCATGCAGAAGAGAAATAATTAACAAGCACCTTGCCCATTAAGAATAAATGAATAAATGAATAAATGAATAAATGAATAAATAAATTCTATAGCCATCAATGCAGCATTCAAGAATGTGAAGTAGTTAATCTGCTGCTTGCCCTCAACCTCCCTCTGCTTTAGTCACCTTGGTGTTTTGCTGTTCCTCGCACATGCTGTTCCCTCTGCATGGAACACAGTTCTTCCAGGTACTTTCCTTGTTCTTTCCCTTACTTCCTTCAAGTCTTTATTTCAATGTCACCTCAGCAAGACCTTCTCTGGACACCTCGTTCAAAATGACAAACCAATCTCCTCCTCCCCTCCCTCAACACTCTTCATTCTCCTTCATTGCTTTATTTTTATTGTGTTAATCACCTCCAAACTTCCTGTAGGATGTACTTATTTCACCAGCTGACTTCTCCATGAAGATCCATGAGGGAAGAGATTTTTGCCTATTTTATTCACTGATGTATATCCAGTATTAGAATAGGCACTCGAGAATCATATATTGAATGAATATATAAATAATATGATTTAATTATATGAACATGAACGAGAATTGAGCAACGTAGACCAGATGCGAAGTGCTTTACATGTGTTGACTTGTTAAATATGCCCAGATACGTATTGAACCTATTACATCTGATAGGAGGTAATTGCCTCATGCATACAATCCAAATATTCCTACGTGGTAAAAAACAATATTGATATTTTTCTCTTTTTCGCATATTGTGGGAATGTGAGAAATAGAGAAGTTAAGGAATTCATCCAAAGTCAAACAGTGAGAAAGCCTAAAAGGGAAACCTTGATTCAGGACAAAGAAAGATGTGTCTTCTCACTCAAAAAAGAGGTTGTGGTAAATGAGAAGTGGTACCGATCAGATACCCACGATTGAGTACTCAGTCGACAGGAAACAGAGTCCTTGACTATGGGGCCAGAAGAGAAGGGGGAACAGGGCTGCAAAATAGAAAATGCAAACAGGAAGTGCAAAGATGGAATAAAAAAAATCTAAAATTATGCCACGGTCCAAACAATTCTTACCTATCTCACCATTACTGGCGAACTGGGAAATGTCCTTTGATTAGCTAGCTAGCTGGCATCATTTTGAAGCCAGTAATGTCTTGGAAACACTAAATTTCAATCTCTGTTGCTTTTATGCTTCGTGATTCTTATTTATTACCCATTTCACTCTAGTTAGAGTAGTTTATAGTCGCTCGGGTCAATTATAATACAGAAAACATCAATAGCACTGTTCGATTTTTCTTTCCTCCAAAGGAACAAGTCTAATGAAGAACTGTAATTTGAAAGCAACAAGGGTGTGGAAAGTACTGCTTTTATTCCTCCATGCATTTGTCATCTTCTGGCTTTTAGTTTGTTGGATACAACCTCTGGGGACTGAACTGAGTAATTTGAAGATGGAAATAGTATGCTTTTGTAAATTAAACACCACTGCCAGGGAGATTGATTAAATACAACTTAACTAAAACCTCATTACATATTCAGATTAAGTTCCTTGTCAATCTTCTTTCAGAAAAAAAAAAAATCTGTGGTTTCCCCTGGAAGAGACCTGTTTTTTAAAGTTTTCCTTCCGTGGTATTAGAAATACTGTTTTCTGCTGCTGTTTAGAAAGCCTGGAAAGTCTTAATGCCTGATAAATGAATGCCCCCCCAGAAGTTACCTTTGGGGGCACCTGGGTGGCTCAGTCAGTTAAGGGTCTGCCTTCAGCTCAGGTCATGGTCTCAGGGTCCTGGAACTGAGCCTCATGTTGGGCTCTGTGCTCAATGGGGAGTCTGCTTCTCCCTCTCACTTTCCCTCTGTGCTCTCTCTCTCTCTAATAAATTAATAAAATCTTTAAAAAAAGAAGAAAAAGAAAGAAAGAAGTTACCTTTGCCTTGATATGGAGGAGAGAGGATTCCTTGGAGGTATGTCTGAGGATTATAATGAAAAAACCTATTTTATTCACTCAGGGGAAAGTGCCAGACTATCTCCAAGGGTTTGTACTCTACTTTCTTACAAGAATACTTGTATCATTTTCCCATCACCACTCTGCATTATATACATGCACCCAAACGTATATATTTATATATGAATATATGGGTGTTTATATAAACATATTCATGCATGTGTATATGTATTTAAATAATGACCATTTTTTAATAAAAATGGGACAGTCTCATCATAAAGAAAAACAGTCAAAGAATGCAAAAAATAAATACAGAGAGGAAAGTAACCCCTCACACAAAATTATATACCCCGAAGGAAAAAAAAAAATATTAGTACTGGCACTTGGTGGACATCATTCGAGGCCTATCATGTCGACCTAAATGCCTTCAGCAACCAAAGGAACCTCAATGATCAAGATGGTTTGGGTGGAAAACTCACTCAACCTTCGTCTCCTTTGGCATTTTCCACATAGATCTTGGGAAATGTTTCTCTACTTTCAGAAAAACCACAGTTCAGTGAAATGATAAATAGGAGTCAATGTTCTCTTCATTGCTAAAGACAATGAAGGGGTGGTGGGAGCCATGGCAAGCTTGAGAGGGATGCCCCACCGGACGGCACAGGTATGATGACTCAGGTAGAACAGATTGTTGCCAAGCAGGAGTGCGGGCCCAGTGATGTCAGGCCTTCCGATTCATTCGAAGACATGAGGCATTTGCTTTTGTAATCAAACCCTCCTACTTTGACACCGTTTTCTCGAAATTCTTTGAAAACACTATGCAGACTAAATAATATATGAAATGCAGTCTACGGACTGGTATTTGTTCTAGACCGTTCAATCAATATGTGGACAAAGAGTATGGTTGAAAAAAAAGTGACCAGCATATCAAATAAGTTTTCAAAATAAAATAATTCTATCAAGGCTATTCACTTTTTTAAAACCATGGTAAATTTTATTTAAACTTCACAGAGGAAAAATAAACTGGCATTAACCTGAAAGGTTTGGCTGAACTTCGTGAAGCATTTCTTCACCAACGAAAATGCCTCTGAAGAAAAAGATTATAAAAACTTTTAAGAGATTGGATACTTGACTGCAATAGTTATCACTGTGTTTTTAACTATATGTTTCAGTTTTAGACTATGATGGATTCTCTTCCTACTTTTGAAAGATTTCAGGTCCTTAGATCATTTTTTTCCCTTTGTTTCTCTTAAGACTATTGTATCACCCTTAGTCTACTTTTCTTCTAATTATAGAGTATTATGAGACTCTCAAGATGTAGATGGGCCTTTCTTTAGTACCTTTTCCAAGGATGGAGATGCCCTTAAGAGCCAAGGCACTCCAGAATATTCTGTTTCTTTTCCTGAGCACTAGTTTTTAGTGTTTGTGGGATAATGCTTTGCTTTTTCCTTATGTGGTTCTGGCTAGAGACATTTTTACCTTTCAAAAAGCTAGAGTTGACCTTTGAGCAAAACAAGGTAAGGGGTACAGATCTCCCCCACATGGTGCAGTCAAAAATCCACATACAACCCTTGACTCCCCTCAAAGTTAACTACTAATAGCCTACTTTTGACCAAAAGCCTTACCAATAATATACTGATAATATTCAAATAACACACATTTTGTATGTTATATATTATATTCTTACAATAAAGTGAGCTAAAGAATGGAAAATGTTATTAAGAAAATCATAAGAGAAAATACATTTACAGGACAGGACTGTACTTATTAAAAAAAAACAAACCCACAGAAACCCATGCATATAAGTGGACCTGCACAGTTCAAAGGTTGTTCAAGGGTCAAATGTAATTTTTATTTAATTGGTATCAGAGAAAGTGATTTCTGTAATCCTATATCATTTCACCATCTTTATCTGGAAACCTTCCTCAAGCTTTAAAACTAGTATAAATTTTACAGTATAAATTTTACAATCAAGGTGTCTATGAGGGGCACCTGGGTGGCTCAGTTGTTAAGCATCTGCCTTCGGCTCAGGTCATGATCCCAGGGTCCTGGGATCGAGCCCCGCATCGGGCTCCCTGCTCAGTGAGGAGCCTTCTCCTCCCTCTCCCACTCCCCCTGCTTGTGTTTCCTCTCTCGCTGTGTCTCTCTCTGTCAATTATATAAATAAATAAAATATTTTTAAAAATGTATATGAAGTGACACAACTTATAAAATCTATTCTCAGGTACTTATAGGTGTATCATTAATTTAATAATCATATACTACCCTATATCATGATGCCATACTTAGATGCTTGTGTAACCCCATGTACAATAACCCAGTTTCCTGGGTTATTCAATAACGATGTCTCCTGTTGGATTTTTGGAATTCAGTACTTTTTAATTAATTAATTAATTATAATTTACTTATTTTTAAAGATTTTATTTGCTTATTTGAGAGAGAGAGAGGGGGTCTGCATGTGTGCATGTACACATGGTTGGGGAGGGGCAGAGGGAGAGGGAGAGAATCTCAAGCAGACTCTGCACTGAGCAAGGAGCCCGATGCAGGGCTCGATCCCACAACTCTGAGATCATGACCTGAGCCTAGATCAAGAGTCCATTGCTTAGACAACTGAACCACCCAGGCACCCCAGGAATGCAGTATTTTTTTTTTTAAGTTAAAGGTTCTAGATGAGCTGATTTTTTTCATCTTACAGATGATGTGACAGCAGAACACAGAGATCAATTTGGAAAGCTTAAGGCATTCTGGAAATTTGGAAAGCAAAAGGCATTTTGCTTATCCACTCCTTCCCCTTCCCCTCCTCCCTGTCGCCCATCTTAGGTGCTGCGTGTCCTGTGAGGGGAAAACGTGGAGGTCTCCAGATGTGACAGTGATCCCTGGGTTAGGAGACTAGAGCTCCAGAGAAGGAACGGTTCTTCTCCAGGTTGAAAACTACATGATTTGGGGTGCCTGGGAGACTCAGTCAGTTAAACGTCTATCGGCTCAGGTCATGATCCCAGAGTTCTGGGATCAAGCCCCAAGTCAGGCTCCCTGCTCAGCGGGGAGCCTGTTTCTCCCTCTCCCTTTGCTGCTCCCCCTGCTTTTGCTCTCTCTCTCGATCTCTCTGACAAATAAATAAATAAAGTCTTAAAAAAAAAAAAAGAAGTTATCTAAGCTGATTGTCTCTACTTTTTCACTCCTATCTGTTTTTACCCACTCAGTGAAACCACCATTGCCAGACCATGGCTGATCTCCATGTTACCAAATCCAATGGTCAGCATTTAGCTCTTATCAAACTTCCAACAACTAAACCAACAGCCCTAATGTTGGCAGGGGTAACAGCTATGTTGCTGATCCAGGTGTACAATGTGGATCTCAGAGGTCAACCTGCTTGCTGCAGCTCCGTCTCAGTCTCCTTTCTGGATCCTCTTTTTCTTCCTGCCCTTTGAGCATCAGTGGGTTCAGATATTGCTTCTTCAGGCTCCAGGGAGATCTCGTCTACCCCGAGGCTTTGAATACCATGGATATGCTGCTAACTCCCCAAAGTAGGTCTATAATCCCTTTGAGTGACCCTGATATGTGCCACTATTAACATCTCAGCTTGGATGTCCCATGGACACCTCTAATCTCACATAAGGCAAAACAGAATTCTGCATTACACTCACCCACCTGTCCCAGATCCACGTCCCCAGTCTTGACTACGTCCAAGCATGTCACTCCCTTCCACTGTTTCCCAGGCCACAAACCTAGGAGTCATCTTTGACTTCTCTTTTTCTCTCACATCCCACAAATCTGTGGGCATAGCTTGTCATCCCAAATTAGAAAATATCTCCTGAATCTGACTCATTTGCAGAACCTCCCCAACCACCATCCTGGTGCAAACCATTACTTCCGTTCCCAGCTACTCCTGAATACCTCCCCACTTCTACTCTTTTTTTTTTTTTTAAGATTTTTATTTATTTATTTGACAGAGAGAGACAGGAGAGAGGGAACACAAGCACAGGGAGTGGGAGAGGGAGAAGCAGGCTTCCCACTGAGCGGGTAGCCCGATGCAGGGCTCAATCCCAGGACCCTGGGATAATGACCTGAGTCGAAGGCAGATGCTTAATGACTGAGCCACCCAGATGCCCCTTCCCCACTTCTACTCTTGAGCCCACACAGTGTCTTTACAGAACCAGACCAGTCTTTTACGTTTTCCTTTGACCTTTTCGCGGTATTTGTTGAGGTTAACATACATTCAGTAAGGTGTTCAAATCTTATGCATTCAACTCAGTTTTTACATCTGCATGTTTACCAGGGTAAAGGCCATCTGTATGAAGATAAAGACGCACTCTCAGCACTCAGAAGACTTGCTCCCGGCCTCTCCCAGGCAAGAACCTCCAAATACAATGACTCTTGTGGTGCCCATTCCTATAGATTGATTTTTCTGTTTTGAACTTCACATTAGCAGAGGAATACAGAATGTGCTCTTCTGTGCTTGGCCACTGGTACCTCCTCGTTAGGTTGGTGATGGTTATTCATTCTGCTGTTTGTGGATGTCCCTTGTTGTTTTTCACTTCTGTATTACAGTCGTTGTGTGACTGTACCCCCATTTATTTACCAACTCTACAGCGGACTGACATTCGGGATGTTTCCAGATGGGTCTATCGTTAATATAGGGGCCGTGAAGGCTCTCGTGCATGGCTTTTGGTGGACACAATCGTTTTCCTTTTTTGGATAGATACACAGGAGTGGATCTCCTCGGTCAAACTCGTGTCCAGCTTTAGTAGATACCGTCAGTTGACTTTCTAAAACGGCTTTACCAATTCAAACTCCCATGAAAGACGTGGAGATTCTGGTTCCTCCCCGTCCTCACCAACACCTTACTTTGAGCCCATCTTTAACAACACAGAAATCTTCTTAAAATAAAAATCAAAGCACTTCGGGCGCCTGGGTGGCTCAGTGGGTTAAAGCCTCTGCCTTCGGCTCAGGTCATGATCCCAGGGTCCTGGGATCGAGGCCCACATCGGGCTCTCTGCTCAGCAGGGAGCCTGCTTCCTCCTCTCTCCTCTCTCTCTGCCTTCCTCTCTGCCTACTTGTAATCTCTCTCTCTGTGTTAAATGAATAAATTTTTAAAAAAATCTTTNCCTCTCTGCCTACTTGTAATCTCTCTCTCTGTGTTAAATGAATAAATTTTAAAAAAAATCTTTAAAAAAAAAAAAATCAAAGCACTTCTTTGTCCTGCCGAAAATTCCCAGGGGCCCCTCCTCTCCACATAGAGCAGGGCCTGTCTTCTTTGGGCCTGACTTCCTTCTCCACCTGCCTGCCCCCTTGCCATCTGCTCCACCCGTCCCTTTACTCAGCCTGCTTCTGCCTCTGGGTTTTTCTCTCCATTCTTCCAGGCCCGGTGTGCTCTTCCCCAGCTCTCCGAGTCTCTCACTCTCTCATTTGCTTGAGTTTTCTTCTCAAATATCTCCTCCTTAGAGAGACCTCTGTCTCCTGCCACCCTCTCCACACTCTGAGTCTTTACCCTGCTTTGCTTTACCTTAATAAGGCATGTCAGTTCCTGAGGACACCTGGATGGCTCAATCGGTTAAGCATCCAACTCTGATTTTGTCTCAGGTCACGAGCTCAGGGTCATGAGATGGAGCACCCTGTTGGGTGTCCATGCTCAGTGCAGAGTCTGCTTGGGATTCTCTCTCTCCCTCTCCATCTGCCCCTCCCCCATCCTGCGCAGCCTCTCTCTCTCTCAAACAAATAAAATCTTTAAAAAACATTAATAATGCTTACCAGTTCCTGACACGGTGTCGTATACCTGTTTATTTGTTTATTCTTGGTCTCCCTGGCTGGAATGCTATTCCAGGAGAGTGGGGATGTTGTCTTGCTTGATGGTCACCTATTCATCAGTGTGTGACACTGGTGGTGTGTCTGGTGCTTACAGGCATTCAAATGTACAGGACAAGGGGATGTTTGTACCTGGATTAATCCTTGCTCCCTAGCATGTGCATCCTGTCACTTACTTCCAGGGATGAATCTTCTCTTTTCCTCTCAGCCCATTTCGATCTTCCTTCTCTGTTCATTTCCGCTTTTTCCTCCCTCCTACCTACATCTCGTCATTGGTAGGAGACTTCAGGATCAGAGGGGAGGCTGGGCATCAGGTTGGGTTTGGGCGTTAAAGCTCCAATTGCAGTGCAGCAGGCAGGGGAGGGAGCAAGAGAGCTAACACTCCCTTCGCAACGTCAAAAAGATAGCCTGAGAGCCTACAATTTTATCTTTAATTTAGCCAAAGGGTTTTAGAGAAATTCTCCTCTCTCTTCATCTCCCCCCGCCCCCGCCTCTTCCCTCTGCACCTCCAAATGGATATTTCACAAACAAATCTCTCCAATGGAGTCTATCCTACTTAACCACGAGCCCGTGTTGCCGTCAGAGCCACGGAACTACACTGTCAGATGCAGAGACAGCTGTAAGCTTTGCTTTCCCAGATGGAGAGCAGCCGGAGCAGGGATTTGGTGGAGGGAGTTGGGAATACATCAGGCAAAGTCTGTGATGAGAACAAAAGAGGGAGATGACTATTCACCACTCCATCATAATGGGCAAGAGAATAACATTCCAGATTTGTCATCGCCCTGGGGTCTGGCAGGGTCATTAGCATATTTCCAATGAGCATGAGAAAGAAACAGAAAAAGAACGTAAATCTGGGGGTGCGCCGGCCTGCCTCCCTCTTGTGCAAACAACAACTGGAAACTATGACCGAGCCCTGCCATGGGGGAGGGAGAAATTTGGAACTGTTTCGAGACGATGAAAGAATGGAGATAGAAGAGGAGGGTAAAATGCTATTCCTCGTCTGAGGGAGAGAAAAGATCTATCTTTAATAAACCCCGACTGCCAGGAGTATAGTTGTCCAGGTAGACTCCTCTCACACTGGCACCCTGTCAGGGGAAAGCAGCTTTTGCACACACCTATGTGTGCAAATTGTCAAACAGACATCTGGGAGACCAAGGGAAATCATCCATAAGCCCATCAGTGGACACGGGGGTACAGGGAAGCCCACGTCTAACGTCCAGGCATAGTGTATTGCAAGAACCTCCTCTCTGGTTGTCATCACCCTATGAATATGCTTATGGACAAATTCATAAACAAAGTTTCTAGGAGGCACAATTACACAAGAAAAAATGATTGATTTATACAAGCGTGGATTTATTTATTTTAACCATCTCATTCTATGCCTTGGGGAGTTTCTAGCATTGTCTAGCCGGGCAGGTCTAGGCGAACATCACTCTTGCTCTTGGCCGTCTCTCACCTGCCATCCTCATTCTCTTGGATGACCTGAGTACGTGTCGTAATAGAATACAGCCCTGGCATTTGCCTCAGCTCCCTATCAAAAGTCACTACCTCCCCCTTCTTGGCAGGGGTTGCCTCCCTCTGCAGCATCTGAAAATGTCAACTAATCATTTTTCTGCTGTATTCTGCAGCTCAGCAGAGCAATGGTCCCCAACGCTGACCACAGGAACCTGAGGGATTCAGGAAAATATCTTTTTTCCCCTAATTTCCAAGGAGAGGTTTCTCCAAGGAGGAAGCATGTGATGCTTGGAACTGCAGCCACTGTCTTGTGAGCAGGTGGGAACAGCCCCAAGGATCATGAAGAAACTAACCCAGATCCTGGACGTCACTCAGCAGTTGAACCAATCTTGGAACTGCCTCTCTCTAGGCTTCTTGTTAGGTGATAAAATTATTATTTTTTTTTTAGGTGACAAAATCAAATGTACCCAAGCCCCTTTTAGTCAGATAGTTCATTTCTTGCAGCCGAGAGCATTAATGATAAATAACAACATGTTTATTAATGCGATATGTTAATGAAATGTATGAACACAACTCCCCTTTTATGGGCCCCTCAGGGCTTCCTGTTGCAGGTGGAATCAAGTATGAAGGACCACCAGGCCCTGCATAACCAACCCCTCTGTCTCTCCGAAAACTCTCAGGCCTTGCTCTATGTTTCCCACCCGCATTATCCTTTACTTTCTTGTTTGCTGCCACCGCCAAATTCCTACCTCAGGGCCTTTGCACGCCCTTGACTAAATCCTATTTCTTCCTCTCCACCCACTTTAAAAGCAACTTCCTCAGAACAGCCTTGCTTTATTACCCAGCCTACAGCAGATCTCTCATGCTGTTCCTTCTAAATAGCTCTCTGCTGTTTCTCTTGGTGACTATGGCTGACTGGTGTGTTCCTCCATGTGCATTCCAGTCTCCTTCTAGAAGACAAGGACTACGACTAAAACTGCCTCTCCTAGGCTCCCTTGAAGCTGGCTTCTAGAAGTAGTGGCATCACTACTTCTGGCTTCTAGAAGTATCAGACATATACGCAGGAGGTGGTGTTGACCTGCTGTTAAGTGAAGAGAGAGAGGTGGATAGAGGAATTCGTTTGACTGGCTGGGGTCCTGGAAGAGGAGAGGTGATTCTCACCTTGGCAAAAGTGGCAGCTTCCTTTGTGGCTGCTTTGTGCAGGATTGTTTGGGGCATTGGCATTGGAATTCTTGCCTCAAGTCTGTTTCTTTAGGCTACTTTCCAATGTGAAGCCTGCTGTCTCTCTTCATACATCCCTCTCTGCTTAAATTGTTGAGCGTGGATCCTGTGTCTGTAATTAAGAACTCTAACCCACAGAGAAACCCTCACTACAATTACAGTGATATATTCATTTGTACGTTCTCTACTCGCCTGGTGTCTCCAAATAGCTTCTGTGTTCTGAATACAGCACAGGGTGACCCACATGTCTAGAGCTCAAATAGTCATTGAGCGGGTAAGTAAATAAATGATCTAAAAAAAAATTCAGACATTAAAAAAAAACATTGCATACAAAGTTATAAGAAAAAACAAAATGCTGCAGTCACATCTTAGATATTTAAAATTCTAATGATGTGTCAGAAGCCAGAAGCCAACGCTTACACTGAATTTCCAAGTTGCTTGCTTCACCTGGCAGACTCTTGGCTATGATACCCAAATTAGAAAAACAAAAACAAAAACAGTGAAGGACTGGGAACATGGACTCTGTTTGAAATGGGATAATAATCCTGACCGCGGCGATTTTGTTTCCCAAGAAATGTGATTTCCCTCAGGCAGATTTCCCTGCTGCTTTTTTATCCTTCCCAGGAGGGCAAGTCATCCTCTGAGATGCTGGCATGGTACCTGGAACTCTCCATCAGAGGCGCAGGCTCACGCTCTCTCCTGGGTGATCCCAGCTGGCCCAGGAAGCCCTCAGATCTGTGAGGGCACCACCCCATGCCTGGCTTGGCTAATCACGGTTCCCCGATGCCAGGTGCACAGTCAGCACTCTGTAACTAAATGGATTGTTCTGCATGTTATTTAAGCATACATTCTGAAGAATTTCAGGCACCTGGGTGGCTCAGTCGGTTAAGCGGCTGCCTTCGGCTCAGGTCACGATCCCAGGATGCCGGGATCATGTCCCACATCAGGCTCCCTGCTCAGTGGGGAGTCTGCTTCTCCCTCGCCCTCTGCCCCTCCCTCCTGCTCATGTTTTCTCTCCCTCTCTCGCAAATAAACAAAAGTCTTTTAAAAAATTCTGGAGTTTCATGAAGAACAACTTAGCGTTATATTTGCGTGAATCAGTCATGTATCTCTTTCTATATCTTATTTCTGTATGTACATTTTCGTAAATGCATAATCCCTGCCTCATACATGTAAAAATATATCTTCTACAGACCTGGCCTTCCCTCACCGTGCTGGACTCTCTCTTCTGCTGGGCTTTTCCCCTTCCGCTACTAAAGATAGCAAATAAGGGCATCTCTTGCTCTCTTTCCCCTTCCTCCCTGTAGCCGGACTTGCTCTGAGCCCTCTCGCTCTCTGATGCTTCCACAAATGGCTCCTACCCTTGGAAGGGCCCACTGTTTGGGGTTTTTCCTAGCTGACGGACCCGCACCTTTGTAAGCAGTAGAGAGGAGGGAGTGGAGACTGAGGGGACAGAGGGAAAGGGGGAGGAATGACACACCTCAGAAAAGCCCTCCAGAAAGATCAGCATCCCAGCAAACAAGACCAAACAGGTTTGGGCTGCTTCACTGTGGTTAACGATACCTGTTCCAAAGCCAGTGTTGTCTGGAAGAAACCCGCTTCTGTCTCTTGCCTGTTTAATTCTGGTCTGTTTGTCGATCTGTATGTTCCATGAGTAGGTACAAATGTTACTACATTGAATCTAGTAAAATTTACGGTACACATTATCTGACACATAGCAGGCAGCACCATAAGGAGGTCGTTTATGCAAATAAATGCTTTATTTTCTCTTTTTTCTCACTTCTTTGATGTCTATAATTGGCACCAATGTCCAAAAATCCTTACCGACTCTAGGAGCACCATCCGTACACAGGTGCTCACACCCTCATTTTACACCACCAATCGCTAAGATTTCCTAGTTCCAAAACACTTTCCCTTGTAACACTCTTCCCCCTGCTCATGTCCTCCTACTGTCTCCTTGCAGGAACTAATTCAGTGTTGGGACAGGGACCCATGAGCGTCCATGGCAGGGCTAACTTACCATCCCTCACCCAAATTTGCCTTCTGGACTCTGGGCATCCTTTCATTGAAAAGTTGCCTTAGTTGTAGAATTTGAGCCACGCAAAAGAATCCATGCGGCATAAGGCATGTCCTGTGGCATAATGCTAAGGTAAATACTTGTGGCCATAATGTGCACACATCGGGGGTGGGGCTGGCATCTCTGCTCCCTGGGACTTTTCACAATTGTCTGAAATTCCTCTTCCAGAACACACAAGCCTTCTCACTCGACAGTGAAAAGAAGACTAAAACAGAGCTACCAGGGAGAGTTGACACGTTGGAATGAAGGAGCTTCAGGCAAAGCATACATGGGTGACAGCCCAGAGTTTCCGGCAAAGGAGGGAGAGAAAGAGAAAAGGTGTGTGGGCCCCAGGGGCTAACCTTCTCCTCAGCTGAAGAGCAGGCCCAAAGGGGGGGTCAGATGTTCTGAAAGCAAATGCCCCAAGCTTTACAAGATTTTTCCCATACCTGTGCCATTAATTTCTATCCATTCAGGCACAAATGAAAATTGTGGAGGGCGATACTCAAAACCCTATGTTGTGATAAGGGAGCAAATCCAGAGCCCTACAGAAGCAGGTTCCCTGACAGTGACATTGGCAAGTCACTTAAGGTCTAGTAAGTGTGTCCTGTTCAACTCTGGGGCTTCAGCTCCGCAAAAACCAGATTTAGAGGTCAAGCCCTGTGTGGTCAAGTGGGGGAGACTGGCAAGAAATCAGGCAATTAATCGTACGGCCCGGAAAGTGTGATTTGTAGTTGTAGTTGTCTTCTCCTTCACGGCATCTTATAGCGTAAAAGTCTCCAGCAAAATTAAAAGCAAAACACTTTTTTGTGTGTGCAGTGATTTGTTGAAGGACTACCTCCCCTGATAGGTTGTTGGCTTCAAAAGACGGAGCTTGTGTCCATCTCGTTGGCTGCCAGAGGCTGGCAGGCCTTTAATAAAGATCTGGTCTGAGTGCCTGATTTGGAATCTCAAAGTCCTATTAGTGGTCCTGTGAATGAATGTCAGTTCTCTCTTCTTGATGCTCCCTAGGAATGGAACTCCATCTTCCAAAGTTCCAGTAGAATAGTCCACTGCATTCAAACACAGTCTGATCTGCTTTCATGCAGGACCATCTCTCTCCCTCCTTTGGAAGACAGAGCCGTGCTCACCACTCTACCACCAACGCTGCCCAGCCATCTCTCCCTTCTTCGGAATGGAGGTCAGAAAGGGTCTTCAATGTATCTCTTCTGTAAACTCAACAAGCCCCAGCTGCTCTTAGTCATCGTTGTAAGTTTCCTTTTCCCTTCATAAAATGTCTGTTTCTCTTCTCTGAACTGTCTCCAGTTTCCTTTCTTTGAAAAAAAAAAGAAGAAGAAGAAGAAGAACCAGGAATATACATTTTGGGAAATAGAAAAACGACCAGTGGTAGTTATGGTTGTTCCCACTCTGAGTGGTGTTTATGTTCCAAGAAGTCTCTGTGAACGTTCAGTTAGTGAACACTGAGCCATTGCTCCTAGAGGAAATATGAGCGAGTTTCCTGTGAGCCTCTGGTCACATTTCCATCCATCGATCAATACCTAACCTTGTTTTATGTGTGTTTTTGTTGAAGGACACTTTTTGTAAGATAAAATGTTAATTCATTAATGAACTCACAGTCAACAGCACTGTCACTCATGTCTGTATGAAGCTTATGGAACACACACATTTTTCTCTGGGAGGCACATCACAGCCTTCTTTAAAAAAAATTATTTATTTGAGAGAAAGACAGAGACAGAGCAGGTGGGGAGGCAAATGGAGAGAGAGAGAGAGAGAGAGAGGCAGACTCTGCCCTGAGTGGAGCCCCATGCGGGGCTTGATCCCACTATCCTGAGATCCTGACCTGAGCTGAAATCAAGAGTCAGACGCTCAACCAACTGAGCCACCCAGGTGCCCCACATCCCAGGCTTCTTGTTCTTAGGTATAGTAGACAGCACTTCACGACTATGCAGGGGAACCATTTTAAACAGTGAAATCATCCAAAAAACCAAAACGCAGACATGCAAAGAATGTGGCCCTAAATAGATAGCCAAAAAAGACACTTTAAGTGTGAGAGCTGAAACAAGAAGGCTAGTTCAGCTAGTCTGAACATTGTCTAGCTCAGCTGGACCACGAGCTTCAGTATCTCACATTTTTCTCCGCTCTATGCATGTCCACGAATCACTGTGAAAGCACCAGGTATTGATTTGGAGGTTATGAATAAATTTGAGCAAGTAGGCAGATTTGCCTGTATTTGCTCCTTTCTATTAAGCAACAGAGGTCCATTGCAGAGGGTAGACAAAAAGATGAGAAGAGGAAATGAGGCATTGTTTTGGAGACCCAGGAGATTTTTGAAAATGATTTGTGAGAGGTACAGTACCAGAACAGTAGCTAACTGGCCTAAGGTGGAGAAACAGAATTCCTTGCATTTCCAGCAAACTCTCTGCAGCTTTCCTAGTGTGAAAAATGGCTTGCCGTAATATGCAAGCTTTGTCACCTTATACACATAATTATATTTTAATAAAAAGTAGATTTGCAACCAGACAAACCATGAGATTGAGTGGCTGTGGACCTCCAGCCCTCCCACCCTGACTCCCCGCTTCCACGGCCCAGCTGACCTCCTGCCAGGAGATTGAAAGCCACTGACCTCAAAGGGGTGGCAAGGGGTCCCGCGAACCCCATCTTTTGCTTGGCAGAACTCCCCTTTGATGATTCAAAAGTCAAGCTCATACTTGATAAGAAAAGATAAAATTACTGATGTAAAGGAACTGCAACAAATCTGAAAACTGATGAGAAAATCATGTAATGAAATTCATTCAAAACAGGTACTCTTCTCAGGTCGACTGGGTTGCTCAGTCGGTTAGGTATCAGCCTTTGGCTCAGGTCATGATCCCAGGGTCCCGGGATTGAGCCCCGCATCAAACTCCACATAGAGCCCTATATCAAGCCCCAAGTCAGGCTCCCTGCAGGGAGCCCGATTCCTCCTCTCCGCTCCCCCTGCTTGTGCTCTCTCACTCTCTCTGTCAAGGAAATAAATAAAATCTTTTAAAAAAAGAAAATATGTACTCTTGTCATTTCCGTACATGTTTACTGCTCAAGTCTGACTATTAAAAAATGCTTTTTTTTCCTTCTACTAAACTAGAACGAACTATAATTTGCCTTCGAGATTCTTCCAGGATTGTGTTCTGACCAGAAGCAAAATGAAACTATTTCGGTGGCTTCTTAGACAAGCTTTGTGAGAGAAAACACATGGTTATCTTTAGAGTTTTAAGTGAAAGGTATGTGCATTTATTTTCTTAAACAGAAGGGGAATGAGCTCTGTAACCCTGACCTTGTTTTCTTGGAATAATATTCTTGTCTGATTTATTCCTTTAGTTTTTACTCAGAAATGTCACTCAAGACACATACCAGTGGTAACTCCTTCTTTCTGGTAAGCTTATCTTTTGTATAAGTCTGATGTGTTCAGTGATGAATTTGAATGAAAACAAGTTTTCAAACAATCCATAGACTTAAACTCATTAGGCACTCATTAGCATTTGGATTAAATAAAAGAAGGGGTAAAATACTGACATTTTCCCCAAGAGATAATAGTTCTCTACATTTTTATGTATTCTATTACAATGTAACATCTAACTATATATTTGGATATATATTATTATATATTTCAATAATATTTATAATATATTCTATGAATATATTAAATACTAATAGATTAAATATATTATTTTAAATATTTTAAATATATATTTATATCTCTATGCATTATATTAGATATAAATTAAATTAACATACTTAAATATATAAATTAAATAAAAATAAAATGTATATTAAAATGTATTAAAATATAAAATAAAATATATTTCATATATTATACAGAATTTTACATATTATATATATATATAATTTTTAGTAACATGATTATTATCTTCACCAATACATACATCCTGAGTAGATCCCCATATGGGAAATCTGTTCATATTTTCAGTTACAGTTTATTTTTTCAGCAGACAATAAAATGTCCAGAATCAAATAAATAAGGGTCATCTGACTCCCAAACACCATGGCCAGAGTGCTCATAAGATCCGAAGAAGCTGAGTCAGATCATTTCAAAAGGACAAATGCAGCGCTCCTCCAAAATCAGTAACTTGTGGAATGCAGCAATCTTGCCGTGTATTTTCTCTGAGCCAAGCAGCCTGGTTCTGTCAAGCTCATCTTTCATCCCCTTTGCCTTCCGCCAAGTGTTGGTGTTTTCCTTGTCAGAAGAAGAATTTATGAATTCCTTCATTAAGATGGACCTGAGTCTATTAAAATAAAGTTGATCATTGATGCTTAATTGATCCTAATTGATTCTTTCACTCGAAATATTAACAGATGAAAGGAAAACGCTGTGAGATACGAATTAGGGGTGCAGTTTATGGACTGTAGCCGTTGTGACTCATGGCAAGGCTTTTAGTTATTTTATAATGAAAGGTTGTTGGGTGCAGCCTGAAGAGCAATGAGAAAATCAACAGAATGTTCTTGGAATGACTGCTGGCAAACTTTCTTTTATTTGTCCCTGTTCTCATTAGTAGAAAGAGAGGGCAGGTCACTTTCAGAAGGATTAAAAGGTCAAAGAACTTGGTGAAGGGAAGTCTACACAAGGCTTTAGAAAGCTGTTATCACAGGATCAGCTAGAAAGCAGTCTTAGGGCTAATCCTTTGGCTGGATCCCAAAAACCCCTTTACCTCCCCCCACTCGTTTTTTTTCCTTTATAGAGGCCATTTTCCACAAAAAGCCTCTCACTTCGCCTTCACGTCTTAGCCCAAGTTTATAGGATCTGAGTTGTTTCTTCAGCCTAGCTCTTCCTAGCTCTATCCTCTTCCTGCCTTTCTCTAACCTCTTACTGTCTTTGCCCGATATTATCTGGCATTCCCCCTAAAGCCCTCCCAGCCTCTACAATAACCCAACCCTTAGCTGATGCGGAACCTCTTCTGGAACAATGAGACTGACTTACACAATGCTGGTATTGAAGAAGACCTTGGAAGTCATCTGGTCTACCTACCTTCTCTCCCCGCCCTTTTATAGGCAAACAAAATTCATGGAATTGGTCAAAGCCATGCAGCCAGGGAGTGAGCGAGCCAGGACTCGTTACTCAGGATGGCTGATTCTTTACTGCCTCTCAATAATGGCTTGCAAATGGATGTCACAGCCTTTAAACAGCCCGGACTGCTCTCCGCATCTGAGGTAGTTAACCCAATGAACAAAATTGCTGTGGTTGGTGTAATGCCAGCTCAGTGAGACCCCATGGCATATGTGTTTGAAAGCTGGAAGTTCAGCAGGGTGGGCATCAGCTTCCCACCCAGAGCTCCACGGTCTGTTCTTCTAGCCACGGGCTTCAGTCCCTGCACTACGAGGGGGTAGCTGACTTTTCACCCCCTCAGGACAAATGTCACAAGGACGCCCTCATTCTCTTCCTCACCCCTGAATTCTGTAAACCATTGCTCACTGGGAGACGGAGTGACAGCAATTGGGGGAAAGCACAGTGCATGTATAGATTTGACAGGAGTTTACATAATGCTCTCGATAAAGGAACCACAGAAAGCCTTCAGCGTTGCCGGGGCTCTCCCTACCTCCTTCTCAGTCAAAGAACGGAAGAACGAAGAGGACTGTGTGTTCCGTATGCGGACTGTGTGCCTGAGTTCTTGGTCATGGAAGTCAGGAGTCCACCTGGATATTTGTAATAGGGTTGAGAAGCTGGTACTCAAGAACTGTGTTGAATGTGCTCTGCTATTCACTTTTTGTGGTTGGCAAAAACTCCTAATATCAAACTTTAGAATAAAGCACCACCTTGTGGTCTGAGGCATTTATTAAAGTGGCAAAATGTGAGAGCGAGGATTGGAAATGCTCTCTCTGCTGGTGGCAGAGAAGCCCAGATTTGGAAACTGGCTGAGGGAGGCCGCTTGGAGGCAAGGTGTCGGAGGGGTCTTTTTACCGCAAGTCTGTTCGCAATAACATCACCTTTCTCATGTTTTTAACACCGATGTATCATACGATTCACTTCTAGAAACCAATTTTATCCTTGCAAAGCCACAGGGAAATGGGTCTTATTGTTTCAATGCAGTAAGGAAACTGAGGCTGAGGCCACCAGTGGTCTGACCACAGGTAAGTAGAGCACTTGGACTGGAAGTCAAGTCCTCTGACACGGCCCTGCCCTTCACCACTTCCCAAGACCAAGACTCGGGTCCACTTTGGGGTCTCTGAGGGGACTGTGGCTCTGTGCTCGAAAGCAAATCAGAAGCAGTTGGATTTCTTCCTATAGGAAATTCATTCACTTGGATTCTGGAAATAACCCACTCTCCAAAATGGCCCTGGTCAAGAACATCTGTATTTGGAGGGACTTCACAAATGCCCATCCACCTTCGAAAAGGGCCAGCGATGAGGGAGTCATTTTGACTTTTGAGGATGGGCCAGAGAGTAACTGGGCCAGTGACCAAGCCCCAGGTTGTTTCAGGAAGATGGCAGATATTCCCTTGAACAATTAGAGTGCTTTCCTGAACCGTGATTTTTATCTTTTGCAAAAATAATTATTTTTATCCTATAGGTTGTTTTAAAGGAGAGGGTGGAGTATCTGCTGGGTTAGTGTACAAGGAAAGTAGTAGTGATGTGGGTAAAATAATATGAAAAGGGGGAACCTGCTCTGATTATTGCCCCAGTGACGTTGCAAGTGTCCTTGGGCAAGTCACTTCTTCGTCTCCAGGTCTCTGTTTTCTCATGTGTAGAACAGAGGCTTGAACTGCACTAAAAGGTACATGGCTCTAAGATAGCGTACGATTCAACTGTATGGAAAATATGAGTCGGGAGTCTCCGCTTTGTCCATTTCCCTAGAAAGCCTGTCCTGCCCATACTTCCTTCCTATTCTCAACTGAATCCACTGCTAATTTTGGTAACACAATGACACAGTAACGTTCAATAACTTTTTCTTTCTTTTTTTTTTTTTAACTAACAATGATTTGGGTGGACCAGGGGATATGTGCTTTTCTGTTTTTCCAAAAAAGAGATAAATGCACACATTGCCTGACTTCCTAGCCCTTTTCCACCCTCCGAAAAGAAACACAAAATGTATTTTAAAATAAAAAGAGGAAACACTGCTATGAACTTTCTTCTCTTGGGTGGCTGCTAGTCTGTGACACCAATGCAGTGCATGCTGTTTCTAAACCTTTCTCATTCAATTTCCTTCCTGTGCTCTAACTCTCCAGATCAGACTCTGGATTTCTATCCATGAGTCATTCTTTTAACAGGTAACCTATATGAGAGTAGACTCTAGAACAGAGCTGTCCGAGAGAACTTTCTGCAGTGGGGTAGTCAGTAGCCATAAGTGATTATTGAACGTTTGAATTAGTAAGACCGATGGACTAAATCTTTAATTCCACATCATTTTAACTAATTTAAATTTTAATTGAAACCATCACATGTGGCCACCACATGGCACAGGACAATCCTATAACGTTGTCATAACGCAGATTTTTGTTGTTGGCATTGTGGTTTTTCTAGGACATCAGGCATGTATCATAGCAGAATGATCCTTAATACTGACTTTACAGGATTGTGAAAGACTGTTTCTCTATGTCGTTTTTCTGGAAAGCAGGATTACATAAAAGTCAGAGTGTATCAGTCTTTGTGAAATGTATTCTGCCTTTGAGATGGCTGCATTTTTTCTTAATTTCACACTAAAATGTGAAATTGTTTAATTCTGCAGGACTAGAACGTCTCTGTGGTTGCAAGTGGAAAAAAAAGTATTTTCTCACTCTGACGATGTTTAGAGTCCATAAAAGAATAAGTTTGAATGTAATCTCAGCATGTCTTTCAGTTAATGACTATTTTTGATGTCATACATTTAATAATAAAAACTGGTTCTGTGCAAAAGTAGGGCTTTGCATAGAAGCGTATTTTTTCCCTAAAATATTTGATATGGAGGTCAGAACTGGGTTGGGGGTGGGGACAACTGGTAAAGTTCTAAATGCTTTATTAGATAACTATCTTGAATGAACTCAAGTTACATTCCAAGTATGGTCTTAATTAATTAGGCTGGCATTTCTTCACTAGAACAAAGATTGAGCAACATGATGCATTTATTTTATCTCAAAATAAAGCCTTTTATCTTAAAAAAATACAAAGAGGTTTTCAGGTAAGTGACAGTCCTGAAAAAGTAATGCCTAGACTGGAAGAGAAGCCTACAAAGTCCTGTAAAAATTGTGGTAAAAGCACGAGGCTTGCACAAGAATGTACATTGATGTACTTCAGAATTGTAAGTGACACCCGGTAAAGAAGAGATTCTGACTTTCATGCGGAATGAAGGAGTGGAATCCTACTGTCTTTTTCTCATCTGCTACACAACCGAGGTTTTCCTACTGGGATCACATGATGGCCTGCTGTCCTGGGCCTGTTCTTGCTTGATGATGATGACATGCAGACATCTTTCTTGTAGGGGGCCAGAGCTCTATTTGAAGAATTCCTCATATATTTTTGCCTTTGGTGCAGAAAATCATCTCTGCTCCATAAAGTGACTCAGAACCCTCAAATTGTATGTCCTGAGAATGAGCATTTCTCCTGTGCTCAAAGACAAATAAATGCAAATCAACCTCAGGCCCTTAACATAAGCCAAAGTAATGCAGAAAAACAAATGAAGTCCATGCTTCTATTTCTTTGTGATTTGGTTTTCAGAGGGGGTTGTCTTTGAGAGGATGTAGAAGTTACATTGGGGTGCAAAGGCACATGTATGCTCTGAAAAAAGTCAGTCCGTATCCCAGCCGACAATTACTCAAGTCCTGTGTCACATGGCCCACGTGGAAGAAATGGAAAGCCCCCGATGCCCACTCCATGCCCCCAAAAGTGACTGCATCAGAGGAAATATTTGGAACCATAGGACAGGAAGCGCCCTAAACTCAGTGACCTTAGGAACCAGGAGGAAGCTGGTCAAAAACATTTGTCAGAGAGCTACCAGAGAAATGCTCACAGGTGAAAAATGAGTCCAGGGTTAACTAACATAACCCTCAGGCCACCCAGTGTCATTTTGGAGGACAGCAAACCTCCTGAGACCCTGAATGATGCCAACAGTAGTTCAAGCATGGGCACTTGGCTCTTGCAAGGAGAGAGACTGAGAATCTTCCACCACAATTGGTTTGCAAGCCTTGATCTGATGCAATCACCATTATAACCACAGAAGTGAAAGCAAGGAAGAAAATAAAAGAACACAATTCAAGCAAGTGTTGCAATGGGGGCAGTTCCTTTAGTTCCATCTGACAAAAGGTTTCCCAATTCCTCAGTGAAGATGAATTAGAAATTAATTGAGAACCATTCCCTCTATCATTTCTAGACTCATATGTGCAGGGCTGAGGCCAACTGTTTGGAAAACTGCATGTATCAGTTGGTGAGTTTAACCACTCTCAGTTGATCTTTTAGTTGTTTGTAGAAGATGCCAACTTCTAGAAACTTCTTTGGATAAGTTGCACAGATGCCTGGTGAAATCTCATAGCCAGTCCCCACCCTAGCACGCAGCAGTCCTCATTGCGTGTTGGGTTAGGAACCGTGATCGATCATCACTGCTACAATTCTGGGCCGGGGGTGGGCAAAGGAGGTAAGCAGTGTCTCTTTGAGGTTGTTGCCTCAGTGGTGCCTGTTCCTTGCTCACTCTGATATACATTGCAATCTCTATAATCGTTGTCCATTTTTCTAAACTCACTAGAAAATACATATCTAGGTGTAGCATGATGGCTAGTTGTTCCTGAATGTTCCTGTGTCCCTTCTTCCTCCATAATAAAGCCTATGAATGCTAGCAGAGTCATGTCCACCTAGAAGAAAATCTCCATTTCCATGACTCCCCCTGGGCAGATAGATGCAGACAAGTGACCAAGAGTTTGTTAATGGATAAAAGCAGAAGGCATGTGTCCAGTTCCTGGGTGTATTTTAAGGGCTGGGCCAGCCCTCTTCCTTCATCTCTCCTCCTTCCTATCAGCTAGAGCCCAAATATGATGGCTAAAGCCAGAAGAGCCATCTTGGACCACAAGGTTGAAACTCTTGGTTGAAAATATGTGGAACAACATAATAAGGGGAGCCTAAGTTGAGAGAGAGTAGAGAGGTTTTGAAGTAAAAGAAAATAAAAATATCAGGCATAAAATTTATGTTCAGACCAGATCTTTGTGTTTGCATAAAAGTAGAATTGATTGCATTCAAATAGGCCAGAGCCCACTAAGTTTTGTACTGACAAAGAAGCCACAACCTGTCCTACAAATGCCTTTGACCAGCAACACCTAAGGTGATCCAGCCACCACCGAGAGAAAGGCCGTGTAATCTATGGGGGGCTTTAAGAAGGGAAAGTGCTTCAGAGGATCATGGTCACAGAAATAGTTCCCAAGGATGAGAACCAGGGTCTAAGGATGACGGTGCACAGGGAATCCTTCCCAGTAGGAATGTGGGTCTACCAGATGATTAGACATTTTTTTCCTTTTCTGCCCAGAGGGATCTATCATTTTTAGGGATAAGCGAACTATTGTTTAATTCTTACCCTCTTTTTCTAAATGGGAGAAATCTTTGTCATTTATCCTGTTCTTACTGAACTATTGGGTGAGTTATAACAGATAACAGATTTTTTTATAGGCCCTCAAATCATGAGTAACCATGTCCGGACCTGATGAAGAGCACTTAAGTTTATCTGAAAGCTTTGAACTTAGACACATGAATCTGATGGAACTTTGGGATTCTTTCTGTGATAAAGAGAGGCTGAATTTGTCTTACACATGGAACTAGAAGGGGACACAGAGATGCTAGGATGGCCAAAGACCTAATTTCCCTCCAGCATCTATTCTCCTCTTTCGGTGAAAGAACCAGGGGCTATAAATAGCTGTGGTATGAATGATGTCTAGGAAGAGTCACTGAAGGAGACGACGTGGCCATATCCTGCCTCCCTTTTTTGTATCCTGCTGCCTGGAATGCAGATATGATGGCTGGTGTTGGATCCTGTTGTGTGCTGAGAATATGGAATATGAAGGTAGAAAATTCTGGAGGCCCTGATCATGGTGAGATCATCACTCTAGTCCTGGATCACCTACCTACCTTTACATGAGAGATTACATCAGTTTCACCAAGTTTAAGCCCTTCTAGTCTGAGTTTTCAATCACTCACAGCTGATCCTGACTCTAAATGCTTCTGGAAGGATTTTCGCCATGGAAAATGGAAGATGTACATTTGCAAGGAAGTGCCTTTAAACATTGTGGTGGGAAAGACGGCTCGAGGACAGGAAGAAAAGCACTGGCACAAGATGGTGTCCTCAGGCCCACCACTTGCTTTATAAAAACTATTTGCCAAAAAGCGCGGCTCTACATTTTTACCCAATGAAATTGCTCATTGCTCTACAGTAAGTGGAATATCAATGTAATCGCTCATGTGTTTCTGTTCTTTAGAAATTAAATGTAGTCTATAATTGAAACCAGGTTTTTTTTTCCTTCTCTTACACATTTTAATAGCCTCCTATTGGAGGTTACATGAGTAACACTTTTTTGAAGACTCAGTCATTGTTTCCAATCTCATGCATTCCCTAGCAATTGCTTTATCTTAAGCAACGCTCGCAAATTGCATCAACATACATGCCTGATACAAATTTAAACTCAAGAAACCAAAGAAAGCTAGGGTGTGGTGGTGGGAATTTCTCCTGAAACAGTCAAGTGTACACTGTGCGGGCTGTCCCCATCTTTACTGTTTTCCATAAAAGGCTTGAAAGAAGGAAGTTAAATCACAACTCCCTTAGGTAATGGGTTATGCATTAACATAATTTATCTGGAATGAGGAAGGGACAGATGCAGCTTTGAAAGATTTTCCTCAACAGCACATTCCTCTTTGCTGCAAAGCTGTCCCTGAAATGTCAGGTGACACACAGGAAGAAACCCTGGAATCCCTCACCCCTCCTATGCCAAGGGCTCTCTGGAGATGTGAAGTCTTTTGGGCCATTGCCCAATAGATACTGAGATTTTACTCACCAACCTGATTTCTAGTCCAGGGAACAGTAATGGTCTTGCAGAAGAGTGGTGAAGAGCTTTGACTTAAAGACCCCATTGTGACTACCAGGTCTTGGACTAATCGTGTGGTCCACGAGGTGGTGCAGAGAGAGTAGGCACTCCGAACTCAAAATTCCAATTCTGCCTCCTCTACTTCTTCGTTGTGCTGTGTAGCTTTGGGCATGTTATTTCATTTCTCTGTGCTCTGTCATTTCATCTATAAAATGAGGGTTTATATGTACCAAACTCAGAGGGTTGATGAGACAGACGCATACAGATGAATTGTCAAGTGTACACCATGGCCCACAGCAGGTCGTAAATCCTAAATTATAATTTATACTTGTAAATGGAGTTAGTGAGGTACTAGTTAAATCTGTAGAGAGGATGATCTGGATTTGAACCCCAACCTTGCTACCTACTAGCTAGTTGACCTTGGAGCTCTGCTCACCTTGTCAGCCTGTTCTGTCTTTATCTTCCTCTGGCTGTCCATGCATTCACCGTGCTGACCTTCTTTCAGTTTCTTTAACTCTTTTTATAGTCTGTATATAATATTTCCTGTGGTTGGGATGTTCTTCATTAATTGTTATATTCAAAGTTCACTTCCTTGGGGGGTGCCTGTGTGGCTCAGTCGGTTAAGCATCTGCCTTCAGCTCAGGTCACGATCTCAGGGTCTTGGGATGGAGCCCCACATTGGGCTCCCTGCTCAGCAGGGACTCTGCTTCTCCCTCTCCCTCTGTTCTTGTTCCCACCCCACCCTGTGCACTCTCTTTCTCCCTCTCTCTCAAATAAATAAATAAATAAATAAACTTTTTTTTTTTTTTTTTAAAGTCACTTCCTTGGGAGGGCTGTTTCCATCATCCCAGACCAGGCTCAGTTGCTGTTATATCTCATACGGTGCTCTGTGCCTCTCCTTCAGAGCACCTGCCATAATCTCAGTGAAATATTCGTTTGTGCAATGATTCTCAGCTTTGTGGAGAGACCGTGAGTTCTGGGAAGGCCAATAAAGCCTGTGTCTATCAGCCCAATGTCTAGACTAGTGTCTGGCTCAGAATAGACACTCAAATTATGCTGAATGAATATATAGATGAACGAAATGAGTGTGAGCAGAATTTCCTTTTCTGCTGGATTAAAAACCATGAGCTTCTTGCAGGCAGACCATGTTTCATTTATCTTTGTATCGCAAGAGCCTAACACCGTGCTGGCAAGTAGTAGGAACTCAATGGATTTGTTACGTGAATAAGTACATTGTGTGATGATGGTTCGAATCCAGTTCACTACAATGCAATATTCTGATTTGAAAATATATACCATCGCCTCTTTAGAGAAACTTTTGTTGAATATATTTTTATCTATGCAAATGTCATCTTTTTGTCTCTCTCAATCAAGAAAGTATTTACTGACTTGTGATGGAAAATTCCTTCCTTCTTATATTTGGAATACCTTACTACCAAGTATAAGACTGAGATCGATAAGACAGTTATTCTGAAGGTTTTTGATCTCAGAATCCCTTTATACTCTTCAAAATTATTGAGATCCCAAGAAGCTTTTGTTTATGTGGGTTATATGGAATATATATATGAAGAATATGTAAAATATTTCTTTGTTTAAAGTGATAATGAGAAACTCAATACATAGTAATATAATGTAACTAATTTTTATGAAATTAAGACTGAAAAAAGTTATTTATTTATATAAAACAACAATGAGAAATTCAGCACATATTAGCTAAAAATAATTAATTTTAATTAAATTAATCATATTTTCCTAACAGACCTTTTGCCCAAGCATGATTTTGCCATCTAACGCATCAACCATTTGGAAAACAACTGATTTGCTGAGTGAATATTTGACTACACAATACTTAAACTATTGGCTCTACAATACCTAAATATCCCATTTGTTAATGTCAGTGATCACCTCAGACAAGTCTTTAAGTGTCAGAAGGCCGTGAGGTTTATATTAGTAGATACAAGTTCCCCCAAATTCCAAGTTTGCCTTGAAGGTTCACATTTTTATCTTTGGCAGCCAATAGTGTCTATTGTTTTCCTTGAAGTGACAAGCTCTCTTTATTTAAGCTCAAGAAAAGGTGTGTCAAATAGCCATGTTCAAATAACAATCGTTTGCTGTGAGTTGTCTGTCAGGCAAAGATGATGTTCTATGGGAAAAGAAGCTATTTCAGAGTATAACTCAGACCGTTCTGCATATGTTGGAGTAAGGTGTCCCAGGTGCTTTTTGCATACTCCTTATTTCATCTCATAGAACATTGAAAAGACGTCTAGTCAAAGGGTTAAGATGAACTAAAATTAATCATTTCACCTGTTTTTGTTGTTGTTTTTGTTTTCTTTTGAGGACATGAAACCACATCCCTCTTTCTTTCTAGTGATAAAGAACACAGTGACTATTAGTGAGGTCAAAGCCCTTGCCTTGCTTGGTACTAAGGCAACCACTGTTCTGCCCACTTTTGCTTTTGCACCATTAGTGTGGACGCCAACACAGTGAAAGAGCCAGATAACAGCTTGGTATTATTAAGCAAATAGTTCTGATTTCATGGGATCCACAAAAGGATCTCAAGGAATCCCCAGGGCAACAGACTAGTCTTTGAAAATCACTGTGATAGGTATTCTAATATTACGTGAAGGCTCGTCGACATCACGTGGATGACATTCACACTGATATGGTCTTTTAATTGTCTTTTCTGCACTCCTTCCCGCATCAGGAACAAATAAACCAAGAACAAAATGTCACAAAAGTTTATGATGATTGGGTTTTAGATTGACATTCAAGAAATGTCTTTAAAATAATTATTGATATAAAAAAGAAATCTCAGGGGTGCCTGGCTGGCTCAGTGGGGAGAGCGTGTGACTCTTGATCTTGGGGTTGTGAGTTCGAGCCCCACATTGGGTGTAGAGATTACTTGAAAATAATATCTTTAGGGGCGCCTGGGTGGCTCAGTCCATTAAGTGACTGCCTTCAGCTCAGGTCGTGATCCTGGAGTCCTGGGATGGAGTCCCGAATCAGGCTTCTTGCTCAGTGGGGAGTCTGCTTCTCCCTCTGCCTGCTGCTCCCCCAGCTTGTGCTCTCTCTCTCTGACAATTAAATAAATAAAATCTTTAAAAAAGAACGTTTAAAAAAAGTCTCAGGATGTCTTTAAAAATTTCTAACCCTGAAAAGATCTCAGCATTTATGATGTGGCAGTCATAATCACAGTGAATAACTACAAAATCCCCCTTGAATAAAAGGGCGCCTGGGTGGCTCAGTGGGTTAAAGCCGCTGCCTTTGGCTCAGGTCATGATCCCAGGGTCCTGGGGTCGAGCCCCACATCAGGCTCTCTGCTCAGCAGGGAGCCTGCTTCCCCCTCTCTCTCTCTCTCTGCCTGCCTCTCTGCCTACTTGTGATCTCTCTCTCTGTCAAATGAATAAATAAAATCTTTAAAAAAAAAATCCTCCTTGAATGTATCTCAGTGGCTTTTCCCCTAAGGATTTACCATGAACTATTTCGCTGTGACTTTAAAACATCTCTGTGATATGGCTACACGGGACTTGAGATCATCTTCATTTTACAGGTGAGGAGTCTGAGAATACAAGGCTCAAGCACAGTCATGGAGGAAACGCGAGATAGGAGGGGGCTGAGCTCCTGATGAACTTTTCAATGCCTTTCCCTTCCTGCCATCCTGAGTCACTCTGTCTGTCCAGCCTCAGCAAACACATTTCACTTTAATACAAACAAGAGGATTCCAGTGAAGACAGAGTCTTTGGAAATCCCTAAGGTGGAGTTTACAAAATAACTGAAAGCCTGAAGGGAAAGTGTGACTCTCAGGAGCTTTTCCATGTTCCACTTCTACTGATAGGTGCAAGGTCTTCGAAAAAGTAATTCTTTCCACCCGGGGCCACGCCACTTCCTAATTTTGGAATTCCAGATTAGAGAAGCACCTTGGAACGACTGAGCCCCCCAGCCCACGTGTCCTGGAGATGCTCATTCTGGAAGCACAGATGCCTTTTTTCCTTCCTCTTTGGAACCAGAGAGGAAACTGGGCTAAGTAAGGAGTCCAGGGCCATCCGCCCCGTGTGAGCGACTGGGGGATGTTGTTTGAAGATATAGGCAGAATGTGTGGAAGGTGAGGAGGATGCGGGTGGGCACCAGTGATGAGCAAAAGAAGAAGGGGAATGTGACTCCCTGGTCCTGTAAACAAGAGCTATATTTTTAAAAGATTTTATTTATTTATTTGAGAGAGAGTGCGCACGAGCCGCAGTGGGGAGGGGCAGAGGGAGAGGGAGAAGCAGACTGCCTGCTTGAGCAAGGATCCCGATCCAGGGCTTGATCCCAGGACCCTGAGATCATGACCTGAGCTGAAGACAGATACTCGACGGACTGAGCCCCCCAGGCGCCCTCAGAGGCAGTTTTTTAAAACATCACGTCCACACTCACCAGCCTGTTCAGGTACCAGCATCTTCCCCACCGACCCCCAGTGAGTAACCGCCCTAACACTGCTGGATTTATGTGCCCCTTATTTCACCTCCTTCATCTTGCTCTGCAAGATCCCTAAACCTATAGACCCCCAGTTGTATGTAGAGAGGGGCAAATGTTTCCCTTCCTCTTTTGTGCCATGTGGCCCTTTCGTCATGAAGATGCTCTCACTTCTCTCTTGCTATTGTTTCCACCGTGGCCTCCATTCTGTAAGTCCTGTCACTGGATTTCAGTGGAAGGCCCCGGGGAGGTGTTTCTGAATGGAGCGTGCCTGATCCAAGCCACCCGGAGGGCAGGGCAGCCTCTGAAAGTCTCCTTTCTGCACCCCATGTCTCGGGGTCAAAGAGTGAGCACAAGAATCCTATTGTTCATTTCTGACCATTGCAGGGAAAGAAAGCTTGCCTGGGTGGAAAACCATTTCCTCAGACAGTAATTTGCCCGGCAGTTGCAATGACATTGTTCTTCTGTGCCAAGAATATCAATCAAAGTCCCTCTCCCGTGAGCCATTGGTGAGATCTGGGCAAGCCCATGCAAGCAGAATCTGTAAGCCTGCTGTTTGGGGCCAGTGTCAATGTCAAGGCTGAGTGTTGGAATTAACTGTTTCATCTGTCACCCTCTGACTTTCCTCTCTGTGCCCCCAACCCTGGGGCCCCTTTAATATAATCTCTTGACTTCCCACCACCACCACGCCCCCCAATCCTGTGTGTTTCTTCATTTACTATTTAGGACTATGAGTCATTTGGGGTGAAAGGTGATATAAACTCCGGGCAGGATTGAGAAGCACCGGACCATGGGCCAGAAGACCTAGGTTTAGTTTACAGGGTCATTTATTAGCTTAGACCAAGCCACTAACTTCTCTCTGCCTGAGTCTTCCATCTTAAACTAGGAATAATACTACTTACTCTGTCCCCTTTACAAGATCTCATTAGGAATCGATCACTATCATGTAGCACTATTTGACTAGCTTCTTCATCCTAGTATCTAGAACAGTGAGTGGTGTGCACAGCAGTTGCTCAATAAACATTGTCTAAATGGGTGGCTGTATTTGGAAATGTTTTGTAAACTGTAAAACACTGTACCAATGTTTTTGTTGTACTTCTCCTAGATGACATTGGTAGCAGGCAGGGCTCCGGGCCCTGGCTTCTGGTATGTGTGGTGTAGGAGCAGGTCAGGTCTTGTCAGAACAGAGGTTACTGTGAATCTTTTTCTAGGCCACAGCACTTACTTTGTTTCTGTGATCCCATCTCCTCGTGTGGATCTGAACTGCTGCCCACAGATTGCTCTAAAGGGACCTTGATGTGTAAATGTAGTTGCTGGCAGGCAAAGGCTGGTCCCCAGAAGGCTCATCTTATAAATTCGTGACACCTGTTCATATACCACGAATGACAACAATACTGGAGTTAGGCATTTTATTGGTCTGGACAATTTCAAGGGAGTTCCAGCTCATACAGCGTTACGACAAAAGAAATGATTTTGGAAACACTCTTCCGGGGAATTCCTAATTACACCATTGTCGTGGAGTGAATTGTATCCCCCACAAAGTTCTGTTGCAAAAGCCCTGAACCCCAAGGTGGCTGTCTTTGGAGACAGGGCCTATATGAACATAATCAAGGTGAATTGAGGTAATAAGGGTCAGATCCCAATCTGTTAGGACTGTCTTTAGAAGAAGAGAAAGATAAACCAGATGTCTATCTCTCACTTTCTCTGTGTCTATCCCACTCCCCACTCCCTCCATATGCCACAGAGGAAACACACTTGAGGACAGATCAAGAACAAGAGCTAAGAGCTAGGAAGAGAGCTCTCACCAGGAACTTAACTGGTTGGCATTTTAACCTGGGACTTGTAGGCCCAGAACTATGAGAAAATAAATGTCTGCTGTTTGAGCTAGACAGTCTGTGGTATTTTGTTATGGCAGCCTGAACAGACTAACACAGATTTTATACAGAGAAGTGGAGTGCTACTATAACAGATACCTAAAAATGTGGAAGTGGCTGTGGAGCTGGGTGATGAGAAAAGGCTGGCAGAGTTTGGGGGTGCATGGTAGAAAGATCTTAGATACTCTGGAAATGACTGGTGGTAGACATGTGGACCTTAATGGCCGTTGTGGTGAGGACTCAGGAAGAAAAGAGGAGAGCTGTGGAGAAAGCCTCTATTATCTTAGGGCACACATATCATCATGAACAAAGTGTTGGCAGCAAGGTGACATTCAGGGCCATTCTGTTGAGGTATGGGACAGAAATGAGAAAGAGGTTATTGCAAACTGGCCTTGTTACACAGTGGCGAAGGACTCAGCTGAATTGTGTATGTGTTCTAGGGTTTTGTGGAAGGTAGAACTTGTGAGTGGAGACATTTGAAATTTAGCTGAGGATATGTCCAAGCAAAGTGCTGACAGAGCAGCTTGGTTTCTCTTTACCACCTGTAGTAAAATGCAAAGGGAGAGATACATGGAAGGAATTGTCAAGCAAAAAGGAATCAGACGGTGAAGATTTGGAAAATTCTTACCCTATCTGTATATAAAAAATGAAGAAGGTGTTTAGAAGAGAACACTGAGGGTTTGGCCAAACAGCCTTGATAAGGTGATTAGCGTGGGTGTGAACCACAGGCTTAATCTGCCATTTTAGTGGAAAAGCCCAGAATAGAGATAGGATTACATCACCAGAAACACAACCATCTGGGGTTAAAGGGAACCAAGAAAATAAAACAGAATGAACACAGGCTGTTAGACTTCTGGGATTCTATAGGATGAGACAACGGAGCTATTCAAGTATAGACATGCGTTATCCTTCAAGAAAAGGGAAGAATGACCCCAAAGGTGACTCAGAGATCATCAGTGTCTTCCCTCTCACCATAGACCCAGCAGCAGGGCTGGTTCCTTATTGGTTTCAACGGGTGGAGGGCCGTTTCCCGGGTGTTAGCAAGCCAGGCTACCCCTGCTTAGAGCCCCAGCAGGACCACCGGCTCGGGCCATGGGTCTGACACCCTCACCCCAGTGGGCCTGCAGGATGAGCATTGAGCTAAAGGTCTAATGACATTTACTTTGCTAGGTGTTGGATGTGCTTGGGACCTGATACTCCTTTTCTTTCTCATTTCTCTCTTTTGGACTGGGAATGTCTGTCCTCTGCCTGTCCCACAGTCGTATCTTGGAAACACGTAACTTACCTGGTTTCACATGTTTACAACCAGAGAGAGATTTTGCCTCAGGATGAGTTTCACTCATGTCTTTTGCGTGTGAGAAAGACATGAATTTGGGGGTGGAGGTCAGAGGGTAGAATGTAATGGGCTGAATTACATCCCCCTCAAATTCATATGTTGAAGCCCTAACTCCCGGGGTGACGGTATTTGGAGATAAGGCCTATCAGGAGGTAGTAATAAAAGTTAAGTGAGGTCAAAGGGTTGGGCCTGAATCTGATGGGACTGGCAACCTGAATAGATGAAGAAGAGATACCAGATGTCTCTCTCTCCAATCTTCCCTCCCTTTCCCCCATGTGTCAGGAAGGAAAGGCCATGTGAGGTTGGACCAAGAAGGTGTCTGTCTGCAAGCTAGGAAGGGAGTTCTCACCTGGAATCGAATTGGCAGGCATCTCGATCTGATATCACAGCCTCCAGAAATGTGAGAAAGTAAATTTCTCTTGCTTAAACCCCCAGGCTTGGGTATTTTATTATGGCCACCCACAATGACTAGCAAAACCCTCCTCTCCTCTGGCTTTGTCTGGCTCACTGGTGGGTCGTTACCCTGACATCTATTCCTCTGTCTCCATCCTATGTGTAAAAGCATAGCAATGACTGAGTGCATCTGTTCGAATACCTATGGGATCCAAGCATGATGGAAAAGAAGAGAAAAATGCTGAATGACAATGATTATAGAGAGCAGTGCCTTTCCCTACCTGGTCACAGAGTGAAAGGGTACAGCTTATTTCAGCGAGATTGTGGCATTTTTTGTAAACCACATGGATAAGTTCTGGGACTTTCTGTTGGGTCAGGTTTTATTAAAAGTGTTTTCAGAGTGAGTTCTAACAAAACACCTTTGCCCACACCAGGATTACTGCTAATGGAAACCACACCTAAGCGGGATCGCTAGCTGACACTCACAGGGAGATGACTCTTTGGGAGAGTGGAAAAAACTGTGTTTCATACGACACTGGGACAGAACAAGAGTGAAGACTGCATTTAGGATTTCAGGTTTCATTCTCAACCTCTAATTTTTTGAAAGATTGGGGCTACAGTCTTCTCATTCTTTAGCACAAAGGTTAAAGTGATTTGACGTGAATGAATCAAAGTTAGTCCACCATAACTTTCTCAAACTTTAATGTTCCTGCAAATCACTGGAAGAGCCTGTGCAAGTGCAGATTTTGATCCAGTGGGTTTGGAAAAAGCCCCAGATCCTGCATTTCTAACGGGTTTCTGCTTGTGTGGATGTTACCGATGTAGCAAGTGTCTAGCCTGCTGTGCAGTAGACTGGTATTTTCACCATGGATAAAACACTACGTGAGATTCAGTCATTGTTTTATTTTGCAGTACATCAGGATTCCCCCCCCCCCCGCCAAATGGTTCAAAACTTTGTCCTTAGAAGAACTAGGGATTATAAAATAATTTCAGCAGCAAGTGCTTGACATGAATATGTGCTTAATACCAATGGATTGGTTGTTGTCTGGAAAGTGGATCTTCAGAGATGTATGACAAATATCTTCCAGGGGTAGAAAACAATACATCCAGACTTACGAGATCTTGAATTCTGTGCATTTAGAGATGAGACAAAATAATAGTGTTAGAGTGGGTGAGGATGCTAATATGGGACCAACAACACAGCTCTTTTGCAGATAGGCATTCTTCTGGAGTGAGTAATTGGTTTAAGAAATGGTAAGGAAGGATTGTTTCATACTTTTATGCCTGGGTACCTCCTGGAGTGAAGGAAAGGCATTGGAAAGTTTGGTAAGAGTAAAGCTCCCTAAAACTGGAGTCTTTACTTGCAAGACGTGGTAAGTGCGGGGGTGTACCATTGTTTAGTCGCCTATGATTTATGACAACCAAATTACTATTGACACCTCTCTGGCCTACTCCAACTGCTCTCTCTCCAGACACCAGAGACTGCCAGAAGTAAGCTCGCTAGTGGGTGGAACTAGGAAATTCCCAGGGGTCAAGGGAAGGCTAACCTACTTGAAGCAATCATTTCAGAATATGTGTAAGTACCCACACACATACACATACAGATATATGACTATTAGGTTAGAGATTGTAATTAGCAAAGTAAATGGAAATTCAAGAGCATTTTTGACTTTAAAAATGTTCTTAGGGCAGCTGGGTGGCTCAGTCAGTTAAGCATCTGACTTCAGCTTGGGTCATGATCTTGGGGTCCTGGGACTGAGCTCAGTGTCCGGCTCTGTGTTCAGTGGGGAGTCTACTTGTCCCTCTCCTTCTTCCCCCACTCATGCTCTCTATCTCTCTTTCTCTCTCTCTTTCTCTCAAATAAATAAAATATTTTTTTAAAACGTGTTTATCTACCCCATCTTACTGAATCAGCTCCCTCAGAAGTATATAAGAGAAATCAGGTTCACAGAGTTGGAAGTAAATGTGTTTGTTGATTGGAAATAATATGGTGCCACATCTGTGGTCATTGGCCTGAGTTGGGTAAAGGCTGTGTGCTTTTTGGGGTATTCTGTTTGTTTATTCCTTTCCTTTTTCTTCTTTTTCTTTTCTAAGTTAAATTTGACCCTGGAATTGATGCTCTGTCAGCAGGTCTCTATGACTATTGCTAGTGGTAAAATTAGCTAAAAGTTGTGTGGGGTAATTGATTCAGAGCAGGTATCTTCAGGATGAATTCACTCCAATTCTTTGCCCAAATAATCTCAAATTTATTTTTTTCTTGCCATTACCCGTGAGTAGAAATTCTCAGCATTGCTAAATGTCTGTTATGTTCCATGGGAGAAATTTTGGTTCAGATTCAGTTTTGAAAAAGTTCCGTGCTGCATAACCTAAAACAAAACAAAACAAAACACCTGTCCCTGCTTACTTCTAAGCAAATTCTGTAATGGTTTATAAAGGAAAGGAGAAAATATTTCAAGTTCCAACTCTGGCATTTAGAAGCCCCATCTAACGCCTCCTGTCTCCAAATTTCCTTTTACAATAAAAGTCCTCCTTCAAGAAAAAAGGAGTGCTTTACAAGGTCACTTTCTCTAGGAGATGGAATTAAAGGATGAGGTCAATTATCCTGGTGGTAGGTAAAACAAGGGCTCCCTAAGCACAGATTTCCAGTGCCTCTTGGCATGCCTGCATATACCAACTCGAGCTTAGCCATACGGTCATTGCCAATCATACCATTCACGTGTACAATGAAATCCAGCAAGTCATTTCTGTTTAATTGATGTAACACAAATTCGGCCATGTTTCCTGAGACCAAGAGGCTAGCATGAATCTGGCTAGGACAGATGTCTCTAAAACTCTGCAAGCATAAAATAAAGGGATATTGGACTGAAGACAGGCCCAGCCCAGCAAAATAACATAATTAGGCGAGGATATCATCTTAGCTGCTCTGCCTCTAACGTTAACCATTACATCGATACTGACAAGGGACACATCACAATACGCATCTGTAGCTCAAAGGCTATTTGAATGAAAACAATGGATCCCTAAAGGATATATTGAGCCGTACCAAACAAAACCTACTCACCTCATTCACTATTTTCCCATGTGATAAAATGCATAGATCAGTGACAGATTTCTCCTTCGTGGGAACATTACAGGGACATACACAAGAATAGCAATAAGTGACACAGAACGTGCTGAAAGGTCAATACAGCAGTAAAACCCATTATCAACTCATTAATATGGATCAGATGCCTTTGGTGGATATCTCACCAAACCTGAGGCGTCACTCAGAAGACAAACTTGCTATGTTTTCTAAGTCTGAAAGAGGAGATTACATTTTGTGTTTTAAGTGAGTTCCCTCTTAGGTGACTCTGAGAGAAATGCATTTGAAGTTTACCTGTGTATCAATGTGTATGTGTGAATATACAACAAACAGTATCCTTTGCAGCTTCTGCATTTACACAAGGCCATTTTGATCCACCTGATAGATACTGTTGGACAGGTTCGGTTGGCTTTGCCCTCCATTTCATTTGCTCCTAAAAACTGGTTGTAACGCAGAAGTTCCTGGTATATTGAGCAAGCAAAAATGATTGCTTCTGAAATTCTGAATCATAGGATTCTGTTCCTGACGACAGAAACCAACTCTGAGGTAGCCAGGGCATGAATATAAAAAAAAGAGAGAGAGAGAGATTTTAATTTTACACCTGATCTGTTTTGTGTCTTTCTTCCAGACCACAAACAACATCAAGAATTAGTTTCCATTTCTGTTCCTCATCGTATCGACTATCCAAAGTAAAAATCGAGTAGTCTGTGGAGGGTTCTGAGGTTTGTTAGGTAATACAGGTATTGGAAGAGGGGCTAATTTAGATTGGGTTCTAGGAGTACAAAGCTTTCTGAACGGTCATAATGGCTTTCCAGAACTTCCAGGTCTGGGTAACTACAGAAGTATAGGTGGCTTGCTTAACTTCTCTTAGGTTGCATCAACGTGAGTTAAACTTGGCATTGATGGTCAGGTAGAGAAGCAGTGGTTCAGTTTTAAGTTTGCCTAAACTTAATTTGTGTTTTTATTCATGCGTATGTTAATTCAGTATTCACACCATGCCTACTATAAGCCATGTACTCGTAAAGATGATAGGTATATGAAGTTGAATAAACTTGTCCCCAAGGAACAAGTAATTTTAAAGTTAAAAGATAAAAAAAAATCCAATTTTCCCTGAAGAAAAGAACAGATAACCTATAAAGACATCCAGATAATCTCAGAATGTTTGTTCAAAACTTTAAATGCCAAAGACAAAGGAGCAACTTACAGAATAGAGGAGGAAGGTTTGTAACCAATCCATACTCTATCTGTAGTCTCTGTAATGAAGATTAGAAAATAATATCCCCACATACTCTTTGAAGGGAGAAAATGCTTGAACACCAGAGCCAATCACAACTTGAATAAAATTAGCACCTTAAATATGAAATAAATTAGCACCTTAAATATGAAATAAATTAGCACCTTAAATAAGACTATCAATGAGCAACGAAATGAATGATTTCAAAACTGAGGGTGGCTGTCAAAAAGGGAGTGAGGATACATACTGTAAAAATAATCATTTTTTCAACAAATATTTATCAGACCCCTGTGATAAACTAGGCACTGTTCTAGATAGTGAAGTCACAGGAATAAATTAAACAGGTGAAAATTAGATAGAATAAAAATTCTGCCCTCCTGGAACTTTTATTTTAGTAGGGGTGTCAGATAATGAACAAGATAAAGTCAATGAAATGCATAATATGAAATAACCCAATAGCATTTATTCGGGCACAGAATCTCAGATTTGATTAACAAAATTTGGAATTTGGATAGAAAAGGAGAAGTGAATAAAAGAGGGGTAATTTCCTTATGTAGAAACAAGAAAAAGGGGTTTGATAATCTTCAGATATTTACACACATGTGCACCCCAAAACAAAAGGTAGAAAAGTTATTTCTTAAATAAAACAGATATCAGAGTAAATAGCATTGAACAGGATAAGAAGCACCATTTATATTAATAATAGTTACAATATAAAAAGTCAGGAAATCCACAGGCAGTCTTGTTCTTCATCTGGCTCAGTTTCCCTATTCAAGATATGGCCCTATGTCCCCAGAACTCTAGCTTAAAAGTCAAGCATCACCCTTAACTCCCTCTTCTCTCTTACCACACATATCCGATCCATCACTCTCCCAATTCTGTCTTTCCACCTCTTAACTACATCTCAATCTGTCTCCTTCTTTCCATGCTGACTGCTGCTTTGCTTAGGGATGGCGCTACCATCTCTCATCTGGTTTTCTACCACAACCTTGAAGCCAGGTTCTTTGCCTCTTGTCTTGTTTCCATGACATCTAGTCTTCTCAGGAAGACCAAAATCATCTTTCAAAGTCCTCTTTCTCCACAGAGAGATCGAAGTAATCTTTCAAAAAGCTTTCAAAATAGAAGATCATTTCAAAAAAAATGGTTGTGTCCTTTTTTTTTTTCTGCATAAAACACCAATGGCATTCCATTGTCCAAACTCCTTAATACCACCCTTTGCAGCTGGATTCTTGGTGATCTCACCCGGCTGATATCATTCTTGTTGCCTTTCCTATCTAGCCACGTGAACATTTGCAATTGCTCAACATTGTATCAGATTCTCTCATTCTGGAGCCCCAGCATAGGCCGTTTCCCTCTGTCTGGAACACCCCCGAACACTCCCTCTCCTTCTATCTTGGCCAGTTACCCCAGTTACCAGTGTGAGCTTCATCATCACTTCTACGTATAAACCTTTCTTGGGTGCCTGGGTGGCTCAGTGGGTTAAAGCCTCTGCCTTCGGCTCAGCTCATGATCTCAGGGTCCTGGGATCGAGCCCTGCATCGGGCTCTCTGCTCGGCAGGGAGCCTGCTCCTTCCTCTCTCTCTGCCTGCCTCTCTGCCTACTTGTGATCTCTCTCTCTGTCAAATAAATAAATAAAATATTAAAAAAAAAAAGAGAACCTTTCTTGACTCTCATCTTTACCACATCTGGTTGAATTCCCTTTCTAAGAGTTTCGTTTGAAACTTGAAGTTATCTATCACAGTACCTGTTGATATTTTTTAAACCAAACTATAGATTGTAAACCCCACGAAGCATAGACCATACTTCCTGGCCAAAGCTCTACCCACAAGGGCTTTCATTATTAAATAGGAAATATTTTTTAAGTAAATATTTAACCTAAAACTTAGAGAAGAGAACAAAGAATAAGCCAAAGTAAATCAATAGAAGGGTTCAACCAAGATTTAAAAAAAAAAACAAAACAGAAAGCAGAAAACAGCATTTCTTTGAAAAGAAATATGAACAAACTAAGGTGAACAAATCTGTGGCAAACATAATGAAGATGAAAATCACATGCACAGTTGAAAAGTTGGTTTGGGAAAGAACAACAGATATCAAGGATATTTAAAATTGTGATTATAGGGCGCCTGGGTGGCTCAGTGGGTTAAAGCCTCTGCCTTCGGCTCAGGTCATGATCCCAGGGTCCTGGGATCGAGGCCCGCATTGGGCTCTCTGCTTGGCAGGGAGCCTGCTTCCTCCTCCTCTCTCTTCCTGCCTCTCTGCCTACTTGTAATCTCTCTCTGTTGTATAAATAATAAATAAAATCTTTAAAAAAATTGTGATTATAATTTATTTTTTTAAAGATTGATTGATTATTTATTTATTTATTTATTTATTTATTTCACAGAGGGAGAGAGATCACAAGTAGGCAGAGAGGCAGGCAGAGAGAGAGGAGGAAGCAGGCTCCCTGCTGAGCAGAGAGCCCGATGCGGGGCTCGATCCCAGGACCCTGAGATCATGAGCTGAGCCGAAAGCAGAGGCTTTAACCCACTGAGCCACCCAGGTGCCCTGTGATTATAATTTAGAACATCCTTTTAAATGGCAAATTTCCTGAATAAACATCAATGATGAAAATTGCCTTAATAATTAAGAAGTCTGAAAACTCCAGTAACTATGGAAGAAATGCAAAAGTTCTCAAATAATTTCATAAAAAAATACAAAACTGGACCAGCTTTACAGGTTTCACATTTCCGAGGAGCAGATAATATAGATAAATTGTTCTGTGGAATATTATAAGACTTTCGAATCTGTCAAATTAATTTTATATAGATGAAATGACTCTGCTTCAAAAGGCTGAATAAATAACTCAAAACTCCTAAACTGAATAGCTATCTTAATATAGTTGCAAAACCCTGAAAATAATTACAGTCCAAATACCACAGCACCTTAATAAGTAATCTACTCTATCCAAGTAGAATTTATTCCTGGAATTCAAGAAAGACTTAGTGAGAGAAATAGGTTAGCACATTACACAAATGGATGTAATTTAAAAAAAAAAAAAAAGGAAAGCTCATAAAACCATTTCGACACCATTCTGGATAAAAATTTTGAGAAACTAAAACACAAGGGACATTTATACAGTTGCTAGTAAATATCCAATGGTTTAACAGCAGAGTTACTCTCATTAAAATCAGGAATAAAACTTGGAAATCCAATATTCACTATCATTATTTATAGGAAAGCTCTGAGCCTCAGGTTTGGCTTATAACTGACCAAAATACACTAGTATGTTTTTGCTTGGATGTTAGATATGGAAGACTGATGGGACAAGCACCAGCTTCACTAGATTTCTGGCATCCTGAGATCCTGCTTGATCAAAAATCACATTGTTATATAGATGACCAACACATCTAATCAGTGATACCTGATAGTTAATTTGATCTAAGCCCTATGAGACTGTCATCTTTGTAGGGCAAGATGATCAAACATTGGCCATCTCTTATGGTTTGGTCTACTGCAAGTACTGAGAGATAGTATGTTGGTGAAATAATTCTAGGGAGGACATTGCACCTGTGGAGATAAGCAGCAATGTCTCATGAACGAACCAGAAGTTGTTACAAGGTGTGTAGAAAGGAGCGGTCTCAATCTACACTCGACTTCTCTTACCCAGTGCTTAGGATCGAGTATTTTCCACCCCTCTCCTAAAGAGCCGGCACAAAATGAGACTTTTGGGCACCTGAACTCAAAATACTCTTCCCCACCACTCACCCTTATTCGCCATTGAGCCCTCACCTTAGTAACCAGACAGCAACAAGGCAGGGGGTCCCTCTGCTGGCATGCATTCTCGGGGTGCACACAGCTGTGACCAGGGAAAGCATAACCCTCCCCAAGATGCCAGAAGAATGGGTGAGAAACAGCTGACTTACTCCCTGTGAGCTTCATCTGCCTCAGGCCACACTGGCTACAGTTTGCCTGAATCTGGGACATGACAATATCCATTTTGAACCAACTAAAGTTTATAAAAGACATGAAATAGCAATACAAGGAGAATAAAAGAATTAGATTACATAGTACCAGTAATCCCCACAGGACGGTTCGCATACTAGTATTCACATCACAAAATAAAATAATCATTAAGAACTGTATATAATTTTCAGTTATTTTACTTCACATTTCGGAGAAATGTGCTGTTTGGGAATCCTTCACATCTTACGAAGATGTTTTAATGGCAGAATGTCTACTCTATCACCCTAAATTTTCATAAGGAGGTAAGACTCTAAAATCACATACAACAATAATCTTGATGATTTATATCGATACAATGAAGACTATTTTTAAAAGTGTGTAAAAGAAAAATGGGAAACCAGAAACACAGTTAAATGTTTCTGGTGTACACTTAAAAAAATAGATTTGACAAGAGTCCTCTGAGAAGATAATCATTCATATTTCTGAGTCCTCAAAGGTAACACATTTTTACTAAAAAGTTGGTTGAAATGATTGCTACAGACGGTCAAGCATTTTCAGTAGTTGAAAGGAAGAATTATTCAGATTTGCACAATACATAAATCCTAGGTCCAAAGTCCATTCTTTTTTTTAAATTTTTTTTTTATTATTTGCCCCAGGGGTACAGGTCTGTGAATCATCAGGCTTACACCTTTCACAGCACTCACCATAGCACAAACCCTCCCCAATGTCCATAACCCATCCACCCTATCCCTACCCTCCCACCCCCCAGTAACCCTCAGTTTGTTTTGTGAGATTAGGAGTCTCTTATGGTTTGTCTCCTTCCCCATCCCATCTCGTTTCATTTTTTCCCTCCCCACCCCCCACGACCCCCTGCCTTGCCCCTCAAATTCCTCATATCAGAGAGATCATATGATAATTGTCTTTCTCTGATTGCAAAGTCCATTCTTTGTATACATATTACTAAAAAATATTTTCTTGAATTCTGTGTTATTGTACACAAAATGTCGTTGAATTTTATAACTTGCGTTGCTTCTGTATTTTATGTCTCAAGTTGTCGGGACATGCAGAACCCACTAGAAGTCCTTTTAATTTGACAGCGTGGTGGGTTTATGTGGAATTGGCTAAGTTTCTCTTCAGTGGGTTGAATGAAGGATTTGAGGATACAAGCTACAAGTTGATGAATCTGATTGAGGACATATTTATAGAATGGAACATCAGTAAAGATAATTATGACCAACAGTGAACAAACATGATGAAGGCAATGAATGACTTAGTAGTCACGCACCTCCAGTTCTCCTTACCCTGTCCAGTTTTGTTTGGAAACTGATTCTAATACAGAGTATTATTTTAACAGGATGACCTACCCAAGGAGAAAGATCACAGACTCTTCTCATTCTTTTATCAAAGATAAACAACATGATGTTCAGGAGATTTGGAAACTGCTTCGTCATGTTTAAAAAAGGTGATAAGGCAGCTATTATGGGTAAAAAGCCTGCTTGAACCAAATAAAACTTCCATACTCTGTCTATGGCAGATAATGGTACCAGACTAGCAGGACTAGCTACCAACTTTTTTTTCCCCCTTCTAGAAAAAGTAGTTTGTTCATTGCAGACTGCTCAAGAAATAATCAAACTGATGGGTCTTAAGAGTACAAATATTTCTTACATGATACCTGCTATAAAAACTCTCTTATCATTTCTTTTTTTTTTTTAAAGATTTTATTTATTTATTTGACACAGAGAGAGAGATTACAAGTAGGCAGAGAGGCAGGCAGATAGACAGAGAGGAGGAAGCAGGCTCCCTGCTGAGCAGAGAGCCCGATGCGGGCCTCGATCCGAGGACGCTGAGATCATGACCTGAGCCGAAAGCAGAGGCTTTAACCCACTGAGCCACCCAGGCACCCTCTTATCATTTCATTCCAGAAAAGATGCTATAATTAACTTATGGGCAGTGGAAGCTGAAATGCAGAGGGAAAAATCAGAGATTATTCTGTTATCCTGAAAGCTGATTGCATTCCATTGCAACATTTTTAGATCCAAGACTTGGGGAGAGATTTTTATCAAATGATTTATTTGAATGCACAATATATTAGAAATAAGAGTATAAGTGAATGTAAAAAAAATAAGAAAGTAAAAATTTTAAGTAAAATAAAAAAATTTAAAAGTAAAAAATCTCAAGTGTGATTCTCAAAGTATACAGAAAGCAACTTACCCCAGTAGAGTGTAAAACTTCAGTAAAATTGTTAGTTTCACTGAAGCTGTGTCATCGCCATCAACCAAATCTTCACAGCCAGGAGTGGAATGGAAAGTAATTTCCCTTCTTTGTTACTGTCAGAGAAGAAGAGAAGCTTGGTAGCATGTCTATCAGCAGTACATATTCTAGGACAACTATCCAGAAAATCATACCCCTTTACCAGCCTTGCTGAAACTGAGTCAATATTCTCATATTTATCAATTTAAAAACATTAACTGCTACAAACTTTAATAATAAAATTATAATGATAGTTTTAAATAAAATTTCAGATGAATTTTATATTCCTGCAATATATTTTATGTTGATGACATATGGCTTTGCCATGTTTTTGGGTAAATACTAATTTGTAACATTTGGCCTTTTGCTATTCCTTCAAAATGTATCATAGGTCTCTCTCTACTTAACATTGTTTTGAAAATACTGGCTAATATATTAAATCATAAAATGGAAATGAAGTATAATTCCTGAAGGACAGGAAATAAAATTATCATTATTTGCAGATGACAAGAATATAAGCTTGAAAACCTATGAGCATCCCCTGAAATATTCTTAGAGTTAATGAGACTTCATTAGCAACCCAAATTTTAACAGCTCAGAGTTTTAAAATTAGATTAAATAGATAGATATAACTTTCAGTAGTGAGCTAAATTAAGTGTAAAGATGTAAATATTCTTAATTAATTTGTTGTCTTAACAACATTCTGGTCACAATTCCAGTGGAATTTATTTTGGAGTTTAACTTAAAAAAATGTCAAAAGATTATCTAAAGGAATAAGTGGTTAAAAGTGGTTAAGAGTTTTTTAAAAAGTAAAGTGATAAAAGAGTATTGCTCTTTCATATGTAAACTCTATTACAAAATAACATTAAGTAAAATAATGTGACTTTACTGAGAAAATGGAAAGACAGATCTGAGACGAAATAGATTGTTTGAAACAGATCTCAAACCTATGAAGAAGGGGTGGAGGTTTGTAGTGAATACCATAAAGAAAATGAGCTCTTTGAAGAGAAATAATCAAGAGAAGTACCTGCTGCTCTCTCGTTACTTGAGTTAATATTTCAGAAGAGCTTATAAAGATGCAAGCTATCAAGACAAATTAAGACCCTAAAGTGAAACATTAAATCTTTAGAAATAAAATGTAGGTGAATTTGGAATTTCTATAGAAGGCAAAAATCGATATTTGGCTACATTCTGTCTAAGAGCAGAAACAAAATATGAAGTAAACAACAAGCTGGGTAAAATATTTCTAGCAAACATGGTAGACAAATATATAAAAAGTTTTTGCAAATCAATAGGAAAACCAGTAACACCTCTTAATAAAGTGTATGAACACACAAGTTACAAAAGCAGTGTGAAATTCTGACAGACTTATAAAAAAGAATTCAAGGTAATAACAATTTTAAAAATCAATAAAGACTTCTAATAATCTTAACATTTTAGAATATTATTAAAATATCTTTTATCAAAGTTAAAATGCTTATGTTAAAAGTGCCTTGTAATGAAAATCAATAGGCTTTCTTCCCTTCTCCCTACTCAGATTCCCACTCTCTGAAGGCAAGCACTTACCTCTTTGTTTCTTCTCATGTTTATTTTCATATCTCTTAGTAAGAAGTTTACATTGCTTTCCCTATTTTTGTCACTTTTATACCTTAATTATTGCTCTCTGAAGTGACAGATGAAATTTCAGCTCTCTTTGCAACATACCTTCCTCTGCTCTCCCATCCACCCATGCAATTATATCTCATCTTAAAGTTAAATTACTACATTACTGTGACCATGTAAATATTGTTTCCTTCAAAACCAGGTCACGTTTTATGATTATATATCTTTTACGGTCTTTTGCCCCTTCATGCCCTGGAGTTTCTGATTGTCTTAATTTTTTTATAGCACTAATTGTCTTTACCGTATTGTCAAGTTCTTTACACTCTTTAGCACACCGGGCATGCTGGCAAATTTTCACCTGAACTTAGACCAACCTCCCAGAATCCTAGCTCTTTTTGCTCTAGTCTGGGTGGTTTCTCTGCAAAGATTAGTTTACAAGGTTATTTAGAAAAAAAAGGGTGTGGTGAGACACTCTACTTACAACCCACTCTAGAAAGCAAGCTGTCAATATTTGTCAGAAGCTATAAACATTCAAAGACTTTGACCCCATGTTTTACTTCTGGAAATTTCTAAGAAAATAACCAGAGACATTATACAGAGTTATGTTTCCACGATGATTACTACGATGGTGTTTATGTGAAAAATTGAAAGCAATGTAAGTGTCCACTTATTGGGGAGCTGCTCCTAGATTATGGAGTACCCTGGATTCATTACAATTCATTGGTGGGCATTTCTTTCCAGTTCTGCTTTAGGGAAACACCTCAAAGAGAGAAGTCGCTATCTTCAAGCAACTAAAACTGAGGTGATTGTCAACTAGCTGAGCCATGTTACACACACTAAGACTAAGCAAAGTCTGCTTTCAACGTGATCTTCCAATCCAAAGACACAAGTACATACGCTGCAAAGTCCCAAGTGTTAATTACCGTGGAGTGACTCTTCACCTGGACAACGCCCTGTAGGATGCATTCTCCAGATGGGCGGCAGGGGCTTTATTTTTAAAATTTCATGATGGTTGTGATGCTCCCCAACAATGCGGAGGACAGCTCTACATGATGGGCTATCAGGAGTTGGGTGGGGAGGGGTATGTGAAACTGACAAAGAGGGGAGGAGGTGTTATTGGAGAAAGGCGGATAGAGTTCACATGGCAGCCACAATTACCCTAACTCTAAGGTGCTGGGGAAAGAAAGGGTGTGGGGGGCATGAGAAGACTCACCTTGCGGGTTGTAGGGAAAATGATGTCATCAGGAAAAACCCAGGTTTCAGCTGGGATGAGGCAGAGAAGGGTGTATTTGAGAAAGAGGTTCCAAATTTCTGAAAGCTTCTTGGCAGCAGAGCAGAGCAGGTCTACCAGAGAACATAATGGCCTGGGTTAAGGGAAGGTCAGAGGGGAAAGATGTTCTGGAGACTGGTGAGGCTGCTCTGAATGGGATGGAGTACAGACAAAGGTGGCCCAACAGAATTTGTCCCTTAATGATTCCCAACATAAGAAATTCTGGGTGATGAGGGGGTAAAGACAGGGCATCAACCGAACCAATAAATCTGAACAGACAGCTGTAGGATTACAATGAAACTGGACTGAGTTTGTAAAAATGCTTCCACAGACAATTGTTTTGTCGACCTTAAGTCTACCTACTTGCCTCAGGCTTGTCAGGATTTTTAAGGTTGACTACCTGCACAAATGTTTCAGGGGAAAATCCTTTGGCTAAGTAATTTGAATGAATACTGTGCAAGGGAATGAAGGGGCAGGGAGTATAGACTTAGGATTCTTTGTTCATGAAAGCAAAAAGCACATATGAGGGAGGGTTTGAGGGGCATGAATACAAGACTGAAAATCTAGGGTTGGTTCAAGATAGCTAGGACAGGCCCGTAACCTGAGAGAGCAAGGCTTTCCCTGGGAGGTGGAGGGGGACGTTCTGGGACCATGTGAAATCTTGGGCACGTTTTAAGTCAGGGTGGGTCAAAGTGTGGATCTGGTTATCTCGCAGAACGGACCTCACTGTCTTCTTGAGGCAAAAATGGCTCAGAAATGGCTCAGTGTTTCGACTAAAGCAAGGGGTGAGAGTCAATTAGTGAAGGAAGACCAACAGAGGGAAAAAAGATTCATAAGTAGATACAACCTTAACCACCTGTTTTTGCTCTCCCACCTCCCCAAATGTTTATTTTTAACCTAGGGCACAATTCAAAGTGGGTGGGATTGTGGGAGGTGAGTATGTTTCCATGTGCTTTCTTATTTCTGGGAAATTATCAGGAGCCAATGTGCACAATCAAGAGGAGACCGTATAACTGTGAAGAAGACGGTCCAATCCTCTTAGCATCATTAGCATTTTTAATGTTTCCTTGGCCAGAATTTTGAGAATTGGTTTATGTAGATAATAGAGAATGTACTGCATTTTCTGACAAAGAAGATTCAGAACAGTTCACTCTCAGACCAGTTTGTGACCGCATTCCAAATCCCTAAACAGCAACACTGTGTTTCTGAATTTCCCCTGATAAATACACAATTTTTGGGTAAATCTAAGAAATATGGTTTGTCCAGTCTCAAAGAAAAATCTTATTCTGCATCATATACCCTCAACCACACCTACCAAAACCAAAAAAAAAAAAAGAAAAAGAAAAAGAAATTTCCTTGAGAGCTTAGCACAAAAAGAATCTGGACAAATGATGTACAAATGCAAATTATTGATGGAGAACAAAAACACACCCTAGGTCTGTCCTCATCCAGGGTCTGGGGCATTCACAGATAGGGTTCATTATTCACGGTGTTGACATTGTCCAGCCCACCACTCTGGGTTTGCAGAAAGGCTCCTATCTTCCTAATACTCAATTTCCATCATCAGGGTGCTCACAGAAAAATCTTTCACCGCCATAAATCAGCTTGGCTGTTCTTGATGCTTGGCCCACAGTTAGACAAACACTGTGAGATCTTGAATGAGAGGGTTAAATGGATTATTCTGGACACCTTTCACAAGAGTTACAGTCTCCTCACATTTCTCTGCTGTGTTTTCCTTTTCTGAGCGCCTTCTTAATTTCCTTTTCTCTATCCTTTCCAGTTCCTTGTTAACAAAAGAAAGGAATGCGTTTCTTAGAAATTGTCTTCGTGTACTGAACTTTGCATTTTAAATGGCAGCTCCATTGTCTTGATTTCTAAAAAGAGTGGAAGGGGAAGTGATTCTGTAGGTCTATGTGTCCCTAAACTTAGGTTTGAACTCACTGAACTACTTTTCTTTTTGAACTGCTTCGAAACCTTTCATTTAATTTTCATTGATGGTAAATTGATAATAAATGTCATTTACGAAGAGATCCTAGATAACTATTTTTACCTGTGACACTCAAGAGTTTCTAATGAGTAAAGAATAAAGAATAATATCTAACGGAGATGTAAGATGCAAGTAAACTTGGATAAAAGTACTGCTATTCTGATCTTTTTTATGGCTAGGTCTTTCTCATCAAGATTCCAAGGGCTCTGCTGAGAGAAGAAAACCAGGCACCTAAAGCATTATGGTTTAAAGCAGGGGCTCATGATTAGGAATCTGGGGTTTAGAATGAGAGCAACTAGGGCTTAAATCCATTACTCCCATAACTGTATAAACTTTTCTTAACTTCTCTCACTTCAGTGTGTGTAGGTGGTAGATGGAGGTGTAGAGAAGTGGATTTCAAATAATGGCCCTGAGAGACAGGATAACCATTTGTCTCAAATGAGGGAAGAATATAGCAAAAGGGATATTATTTGAGTTTTTTGCTTAAATTCATTGAGCGGTTCGGAAGGGAGATCACTGAAGAGAGGACGTTCTGAATAAAAGGCATGGCCATCAGGGATAGAAAATGGGAGAAGCAGGGGGAAGATGAGCTGATGGAGTTAAAGGAGATGAAGAAAGTAAATAATGACTAAGACAGTCTTTTCTGCCCACGTGTTTCATAATATTAATAACAGCATGTTTTTAATATAGTTTTATATCACAGTGTATTGATTTATTAATAGGGGATTCCTTTTATGAACCATAATCTCAACTTTACTCTATTTCATTTATCTGAAGAGACACGTTCAACACACAAAGAACAAGGAGGCCGTAAAGGGCTGAACCATTTAGACTCACTATAAGTGCAAGAGAAATGCCGTCAGAGGTGAGCATAGAATGGAGGATCACAGCAGATTCCAAGGATGAAGGAACGTTGAAGGGAGCTTCCTGAGGGCCAAGAATAGTGGGAGGTCTTGATGGTAGGTCTGATCTGGTTGTAGGATGCTTTGTACCAGAGAGTGGCTAGTGCCCAGCAAGGTGCCCGAACTACTGTGTAAAAATTTCTGAATTTGTGGAGTAAATGTAAATAAAAATCTCCCTGTTATGGGTTGACTTGTGTCCCACCCAAATTCATATGTTGAAGCCCAAACCCCCAGTACCTCAGAATGTGACTGTATTTAGAGATAGGGCATTTAAAGAGGTGATTAAGGTAAAATGGGGTTTTTAGAGTGGGTCCTAACCCAGTGACTGGTGTCTTTTTTTAAGAAGAGATTAGGACACGCAGAGAGACACTGGACTTGTTCATGCACAGAGAAATGACCACGTGAAGACACAGCGAGAAGACAGCCATTTACAAGCTAAGAAGAGAGACTTCAGAAAAACTTAATTTCCTCAACATCTTGATCTAGACTCTAGAACTGTGAGACAATAAATTTATGTTGTTTACACCACTCAGTCTATGATACTTGGTCATGGCTGTCTTAGCAAACAAATACACTATACTTCTCATTTTAATATCTCTTCAGATGACAGTTGTGCCTTAGTTATATTTGTTGTCTATCCCCATGATAGCTACTCCTTTTTTTTAATGTTCTAAATGACTAAACCAGGGTGAGAAGAGAAAATGAATTTGGAGAAACATGAACATATGTGAACGGGGAACAGAAAACAGATACATGAAGATCAGAGTTGAGATGGTACACAGCCAACATGATAGAAGGTGAGAGAGCCTCTCCACCTTTTTCCAGTGACTCAGAGACTGGTCATTGTATGACAGAATGCTTCCCTAAAGAATTCACCAGGATTCAAAGAGGAGTCAGAAATCAGGGCCAACCCCTTAGCTCCTTCTGATACCGGAACTGGGGCAGGGGCAGTGGGGAGTGTAACAAGGAGAAGAAACTGGAATTGGGGCCTTGGGTAGGGAAATAAAGAGAACTGGGAAGAGCGAGTTGGGGTCAGGGACTTAATCATGTAACTGCATCTCGCATTTTCATACCTGCAAAATAATTGAGGACAAATGTGGAGGAAGAAGAAGGAGCTAATAAGTATCAGGTTGTGCTCTTTGTGGAATGTGTGCCAAAGAGAAACTTGAAAGGGAAAAGAAGTGGAGAAGATACCCCAGAAGTTCTAAATTGAATGTCAGGCGGGGGCCACAGGGGTTTGGGGAGATGGGGAATGGGTGTGGAAGGTAGAACATAATAGGTGATATTCCAGTTTTTATTAAATGCTCTGAAATTGATCTCATTTATTTCATGGGGGTCCAGTCATGAAAGACATGGCCCAATCGCTCAAGGATCTCCCAGTCTAGTGATGAACACCTACGAATAAACTGTGAATATACTACAGAGTTATAGGTGCTAAGAATGGAACACAATGAAAGCATAGAGGAGGACAACTTGCTGGGGAGATGGGAGGGTCTGAGGAGGCCTGCCCAGCCTCCTAAGCCAAGTCCTAGGAGAAAGTGGGGGAGTAGGCAAATAGAGAGGTGATGTGAAGTTCAGGCATGTATGAAGTTGGGAGAACGTGACTCAGTCAAGCAACTACAGGTAGGTTATTAGGGTGGGGTATACAACAGTATTTCTGAATCTTATCTCTTTTCTCAGTGGTGGGGAGGGAGGGCAAGGGAAAAGACCAACAGTGTTCCCCTCAGAACTTAAAAATGTCTTCATCTTAATCATGAAAATGAACATCTGCCTATGATGAATTATCTGGATGATTTGCATATTTGAGGGCTATTACAATAATGATAACTCAGGACAGCACCAAATTTAGCAATATGTCTTTTTCTTTTCAAGGGATATGTTTAAACATTGGTGAGAGATGCAGGACCGTAAGTTGTAAAGTCAAGACTTACCTGCAGATTTCCCAGTTCTAACAATAGCTCAGGGATCTGCGAGTGAGTACCCCAATTCATCAGACCGTAGGAAACACTTCAGCGAACTCATGGTTCAAGTGAGAGGCTTATGCTGTCTTTGAATTCCAGTGAGGGCCTTTTGGGTCAAGAATACTGAAGAGCTGGAGCTATGAAGAAAGTCTTCTGTTGTGGAAAATGGAACAAAAAAGGACCATCAGCTTTAATGGAAAAGATGAAGTGGTCATACGATAGAAGAGCCATGTGTGTTCACTGATGAGGTGGGGATGGGGACCTACATAGAAGTATGTGTTGTACTTGGCTTCTGCTTCATCTGGCTGAAATGTCATCTGTTACTGCCCCTTGGTCTTCTCTACTCTGAACAAACAAACAAAAAACCCACCAGAAAACCAAATAACAACAACAACAAAAGCCCTCTGCTTTTAGAAGAAATATTTGGTGCATTTTTCTTTTTCTTTTCTTTTTTTTTTTTTAGTTCTGCTCTAGAAACAACAGAGTCCATTCTTTTTTTTTTTAAGATTTTATTTATTTATTTGACAGAGAGAGAGAAAAAGAGAGAGCACAAGCTGACAGAGAGGCAGGCAGAGAGAGGGAGAAGCAGGCTCTCCGCTGAGCAGGGAGCCTGACACAGGACTTGATCCCAGGACTCTGGGATCATGACCTGAGCCAAAGGCAGATGCTTAAAAACTGAGCTACCCAGGCGCCCCAGTGCATTTTTCAATGTAATTAAATGAATTGTCTTTTGACCAGTGAAATGTGAATATGTACACCATACACCAGAGAAATATTAACCAGCTAAAGTTGGAGTTTGAGATGCAACTAATTTTAATGGATTTCATTTAGATACATATAAATACTAAAACTGGGCTGTGAGGGAATCAGCAACTTGAGAACTTTTCCTTTGAAAGATATCTTTTTTAAGTAATCTCTACAACCAGTGTGGGGCTAGAATTCACAGCGCAGAGATCAAGAGCCACACACGCTCCATGGACCAAGCCAGCCACACATCCCAACGTGGGAACTTTTTAATAAAAGACTCTATGACTTCAAGAACAAATTGGTTGCATATTACCACAGAGCCTTGTCATGTCATCAAAGTACATCGGGCATATTTAATAAATGATGGAAAGTCCTAATAAAAGAACATAGCTTCCTGATGGAAAAAGTGGCAATTTATCTTCAAATGTTAATTGCAATTCAGCCCCAAGTTTTGTTTCTTGTGCTTCTCCTCCAGTTAGAATTTAAGGACATGAGATCAGGGACTGTATTGCCAGCATCCGATACTGCCTGGTCCATAGTAGACTGGACATCAGTATTCCCAGAACGAACTAAAAACACATACACACCTGCTTTGAATCAGGCACTGTTTTGGGTGCTTTAAAAATCTGTGTCTCATTTGGCTTTCATCACAGTTAGTTAGGCATCCCATTGGCCCACGAGGATGGAAACCAAGGCTCAGAGAGGCCAGCCATACAAAACAAATGGCTAGTCCGTGTGAGATCTGGGATTCCATGCAAGCCTTCTAACTCCACTCTCTGCAACATTTCAGTTTACCTTGTTTGGGTTTAGGGAATAATTCTGGATCTTCACTGAGAGGACTGTGTCCTTCCTGCTAGAAAATTTTTTGGAACTGTTCCTTCCTACTGCTGGTATATATCCCCAAAGATCCATGATGTGAATTCAGTCAATTTCTAGTCAATTTCCTTCTGGATCCAAATGTTTAGCGGTTTACCAGGGCACTATGCAACCTCAAAAACTTTGATTCCCGGGCACTTGGGTGGCTCAGTCTGACTCTTGATTTCAGTTCAAGTCATGATCTCAGGGTGGATGAGATTGAGCCCCATATCGGGCTCTGTACTCAGCAAGGAGTCTGCTTGAGATTTTCTCTTTCTCTCTCTCCCTCTGTCCCTCGCTCCCATCTCCTTCTAAAATAAAGAAACCAATCTTAAAGAAAAAAAAGAAAGAAAGAAAACAACAACAACAACAAAAAAAAACCCCCTTTGATCCCATGAGTACCTCCAGTGTTACCCCTGGGGTCCCCCAAAGGGCTCTTGCTCAGAAGTTGGCTATAGGGCCCCAGGGCCCCTCACTTGGCTGCTTGCTGCTGGCAACCCCACTCACTCCTTCCTTTGCACGCACGCTTCTTTACAAGTCACGTGGACAAACAGAGAGTCCTGTCCTGATGAATCATTTTTGGCCCCGAAGCCACTTCTTACTAAGGAGGCAGGAGAGGAATGAGAAGGAGTCTTGGCATGACTTCTTGAAGAGAGAGGCTTGGCCTGGTTACACATATTTCTGTTGTTATAAAATCCTGATTAAAATAGACATCTTTCACTTGACACGGCAGATCTGCCATTAGCACTTTTCTTCTCTACTGTTACCAAAATTCACTTTTCCCCCAACCTTTGGACTTGATCGTGGAGATGATAACTCGTCATTGAAATAAAAAATTTCCTACTTCCTTTATAACAGGATCCAGGGCAAACACGCTCAGGTAGGCTAAAGAAACACTATTTTTGGAAACATCATAGGGGACATTTGAAGGGCAGAGGCCACACATTCAAATCTCCCTTCTTCATTAGCTGGTTAAAGTACAAAGTGACTCCTGGCTGTGAAAGGGACGCAGCGTGTGGTTGGTGTGCAGGTGCTCCCGGCATGCCTGCGTGTATACACATGCAAGTGAAAAAAAAAGAGAGAGAGAATCCTGGCACACAAAGATTTTGTGATTTGCACAAAGATGTTAATAGTTTCAGGACAATCTCAAGGAGGGAAACCTTTTATCCAGCTGGCAATTTCTAACAAGGAAAAGAGAGGGGGAACTCTGACTTATTAGCACGGCTGTGGGCTGGGAACTTTATGTTCATCGTGCATTTAAACATATGTTTTGGGGCGCCTGGGTGGCTCAGTGGGTTAAAGCCTCTGCCTTTGGCTCAGGTCATGATCTCAGGGTCCTGGGATGGAGCCCCGCATTGGGCTCCCTCCTCGGCGGGGAGCCTGCTTCCTCCTCTCTCTCTGCCTGCCTCTCAGCCTACTTGTGATCTCTCTCTGTCAAATAAATAAATAAAATCTTAAAAAAAATAAAAATATGTTTTACCTAGAGGATCATAGGTGGAGAGAGGAAAGAATGAAACAAGACAAAATCAGAGAGGAACACCAACCATAAGAGACTCTTAATCCTAGGAAACAGACTGAGGGTTGCTGAAGGGAGGAGGCTTAGGGGGATGGGGTAGCTGGCCCTGGGGAGGGGTC
>LNAC01000538.1:731071-751192 GCA_002007465.1 Ailurus styani | reverse complement strand
AGTGAAGGGGTGGGGGTTGGGAGGGTGGGGAAGGAGGACACGTGATGGAATGAGGACTGGGTGTTATATAAGACCGATGAATCACTGACCTCTATCTCTGAAACCAATCATACATTATATGTTAATTAACTGAATTTAAATTAAAAACATAAACTGGAAAAAAAAAAAAGCGTTTTACTGGGGGACCTTCTAAAGGTAAGTTACGATGCGGGAGCTTGGAACCCAAGATGGATAAGTGCATTCCTTCACGCAAGGGAATTGACGGTCTCAAAGGCGAGGCAGGAGAGTAACCGGTGGTTATAACTGGGTGTAGTTAAGTGTTGCACAAGAAGACTGTACGGAGTCACCCACAGGAGCACGCAGGTGGGGCTCTTCCCCTTAATCTCAGCCGGAGGACGACAAGCCTCGGTACTGGCTTGGTAACATATGTGCGTGCAGGGGTTTTAGGGAGGACTCCCCCAAGGAGGTGGCATCCATTCTGAGTCTTGAAACCCTGGTTGCAGAAGCGAGAGACAACCTCCCTGCAGGCAGAGGGAAAAGCACAAAGAAGCTTGCATGGAGCGCTGGGTGTGGTGCACAAACAATGAATCTTGGAACCCTGAAAAAATAAAATAAAAATTTAAAAATAAAATAAAATGCAGAACCCCCTCCCCAAATTACAAAATTAATTAATTAATTAGTTAATTAATTAATTAAAAGGAAAAGAAGAAGCAGCAGCTGCAGGCGCCAGAGCCTGACCCGGTCAAGGACACCGCTTGCATACATATGGCTGGGGGGCCAGGCGGTTTTGGAGTTTAGATTCCTTGTGAGGACTGTGGGAAATCAGTGAAGGACTTAAAGTGGGGGGGGGGGAGGAGAAGTAGTTTTGCACTTTTAAAAAATAAATCTGTCAGCATTTTGAATCAAGGCATATGATTATTTTGGTGTGTTTTTGTTGTTTTGATTATCTGGAAAGACAAGGAAGGAGGGACAGAGACCTTGCTATAAATAAAAATTCATGTGATCTCCTGATCATGATGCTGGGGGTTAGTCTAATTTTCTCCCCACAAAACTTTGTATTGAAACAGCTAGTAAATTACACGATAAACTGATTTATGTTAATTGTCTTGCAAAGTGGTGAATGCCTCGTGGAGAATGGTTGAGGTCTGGTGGCAGTGGCCAGTCACGAAGCTCTGGAGAAATCCAACAAGGGGACATGCTACCAGGAGACAGAGTGATACAACAGGGAAGGAGGGAAGAGAAGAGAACCAGGTGTCTGGCAACGGGAAGGAGGGTGACCACACAATAGGTGATATTTATTGAGCACTGACTATGCGCTAACTGTTCGACACGTTTGACCCAGAGGAACTCATGTAGTCCTTACAACAATAAATGCTGTGAGCGCGACTCTTTCCACATTTTCAGATGAGGAAACAGAAACAGGGAGCAAGGATAAGTCGCTTGTTCAAGGTTCATAATAAGTAAGAAGAAATTTGGGAGTGGTCTGTCCGCAGAGGTCCAAAGGCAAATAAAGAACATGGGTAGAATGAACCAGAAGGCATCTGTTGGATGAGGAAAGGAAAAAGCCAAGGGCAGAACCCCGGGAAATTCCAATATTTCAGGAGTTGGCAAAGGAAGGGGCGCACCTGAAAGAGATGGAGTTGGACCAGCCCAAGGGGTGGAAGAGCTCGGAAGACAATGGTGTGATAGACGCCAAGGGCTTGTAGGTTGGAATTGCCACCGGCCTTTTCCAATGAGGCTGTGCACACTGGGCTTCGCTGCCATCCTCCACGTTGTGCTCTGCCCACCGCTCCGGGGCCCCTCGTGATTAAGGCGGCCTTTGGAGGACAGACACACGATTCTGATTTTGATTTGGACTCTTGATTAACCAGAAGGATGAGGAATGAAAGGCTGGAACTTGGGGGTGACTTAAAATTCAGATAATTCCCTTATGATAACATCAGATGTTAGTCTAATTTCCTGTGTATGAACTCTTTGCTGGAACATTTAATGACTTAGAAGATTATTTAATGATTTAAATTATATCTCCTTTTTTCTCTCCAGGAAGAACTAGCTAGAACATAGCTAAGAGGAGAAGCAGAAGACCTCAGCTAGGGTCCAATTATTGGGATCCAGTTATCCCCCAAATGCTCCTTGTTGGTGCAGTTAACCTTGGATAGCTTGCAACTGGCCAAGTTTGTTGGCAACCCTCACTATTTGTAATAACTGCTACGGTAGCCTACTGGGATATTTTCTCCAGATTAAAAGTTAGCAAACCACATGAATCCTCAGACCTTGGCTCTCAGGCCACTGGGTGGCCAGTCATTTCTTTTTCTTTCCTTGAAATGTATCAGCTCAAGAAGTTGCTAGATATTAGTCTTTGTCCTGGCAACAGCACTCCTGGGGCCATACCTGAGGTCCTCAAGGGTCTTTAATGTCTGATGCCGGCCCATGCTCCCTTCACAAAACAGTCACAGTCACATATAGCTTTTTATATATACCATATATATATATTTACTTTTCCTTTACACTCTATACCAAAAGCCTCTTGCAAAAGCCTGCTTGAATACTTGAGTCTTTCATAAAGCTTGGTGCTTGGCCTATTTTTGGGAAGAATACTGCCTTTCCATCTGAATTTTTATATTTTTATCCCCTTGGCCCCTTCTGGCAGTGTTTGCAGCCAACCTCCCAAGTTAGTAGTCATAAAATCATCATAGTCCCTGCTCGCATAGCCCTTAGCAGAACGTGTCAATTTTTGTTTATTTGTCCATTTACTCCTTTGCCTCTCCCAGTGCCTTGAGGATCTAAGGAGACAGGAATGGTGCCTTTTTTCACTCTGCAATGCAAATTCTATTTGCCATTCAAGCTCAGGCTTTTTTTCACTACCACACCCTGGGACCGGAGGCAAGATGGGGAGGTGCGCCCTACAAACATGGCCCTAAGAAAACAAGATGGGAAGGCCTTGAGCTCTGTCTCCTGAGGCTCCCCAGAGAAATGCAATGGTAGGTAGTCAGTTTGAGGGAGCCAGGTCTGCAAGTCAGAGCTGAGCTGTGGGGATTAGACAGAGGATTGGAGTGGAGGATAAAGGGGTCTGTGAACCAGGATGCCAGCCAGCCACTCCCAGTATGGACATAAAAAAGAAGCTGGAGGGATGGGGTCAGGGGTCAGAGAGAGATCAGAATTGGGCTAGTTCCAGATGAATTTTGCTAAGGCAGAGTATCCGAGAGATTTCCCTTTATCAACCAATCTCCCGTGTTCTGGTTCTGCATTTTCTCGCACAGCCATTTCTCAGAAAGATGTCATTTGGAAAGGTTGAACCGGAGAGGAAAATCTGACTGGTGAAATGAAAACGATAAGAGCCTTAAGTGAAACTAATGGCCTATTATTCATTTCAACAGTGAAAGAAGGAAAATCCAGAATGACGGCAGCAGATATCATGGATTCCTAGAAGGTAGATTTCAAAACTCACAGTAAAAATTGGGTATGAACCTCCCGAGACTGTTAAAAGGGAAAGTGTTCAAGAAGAATGGGAAGATTAAAATATGACTCAAAGAAAGCATAACTAGAATAAATCCAGTGAAAAATGATTTGGAGGAAGAAGGAAAAGGGTAGAAATCTGTATAACTAAACAGGAAGAAGTCCTATTGGAATTGCTTATAAAAAACCTACATAAAAAATGTAAGGAGGAGACTATAACCAAGTACAGATGTAAAGATGGCTTTAATCTATCTGTGAAAAAACAATTCAGCAAAAGAATAAGGGACAAGAAAAGCTAGTTTCTGGAGTGAATGAAAGCTTGCAAAACAAAACAAAGAAAAGCACCAACGTCCCCCCCCAAAAACCCAATAAAACAAAACAAAAAACCAAAAACCCAAAAAAACCAAAAACCAAAAAACCCCAACAACTCCAGCAGAACAATAAAAGGGTCTTTACATACTCAGTGAAGAGAAGCAGTACCAGCTCTGCTTTTTTGGCATTGATGTGAATTTTAATGGTATAAAAATGGAAGACCAGGGGGCATCTGGGTGTCTCGGTTAGTTAAGTGGTCGACTCTTAGCTCAGGTCCTGATCTCAGGGTTGTGGGATGGAGTCCCTGCATCAGGCTCTGTACTCTGCAGGAGTCTGCTTGAGATTCTCTCTCTCCCTCTTCCTCTGCCCCTCTTCCCCACCCCCAACTTCAAAAAAATAAATACATCTTTAAAAAAATGTAAGAATAAGAGAGAAAATTTCTTCCTTTCTGTTCTGTGATAACTTAATAGCAGAGTCTTTTGTTATTAGTAATAACTTCATACTCCATAATAGCCTTTTCCATACACTGTTGTATTGAATAATATGTGATATTTTCTCCTAACATTGTCCTAAATTGGAAAATTGAAATTCTTCGTTCTCTACTTTAGTGCTTTTGTTTATCTATGATCAGTTTAGTGTCTCTGCAGCCTAGTTGAAAACTTCTACAATAAATTTCACCCCGGATCAGGAAGCAATTACAGGAGATTAAAATGAAAGGGACTTTTCCCCCTCCAAATAATTTTCTTGTCCTTTTTAGATCTTTGCAGACTACATTTTCCCTACTGCCACTTCATAGCTTGAGTTCTACGTTTTCAGTTATAATGAGGACGAACTCACATGCTCAGTGTCTGAACTGTATCTTCATGCCTATGGCCTACCCTTTCCTCTTTCAGATGCTCATGCATGCTGTCTCTTGTGTTTCAGGTTTTTTTTTTCTTTTTTTAGAGATTTTATTTATTTATTTGACAGAGAGAGAGAGATCACAAGTAGACAGAGAGACAGGCAGAGAGAGAGGGGGAAGCAAGCTGGCTTCCTGCTGAGCAGAGTCCAATGGAGGGCTTGATCCAGGACCCAGAGATCATGACCTGAGCCAAAGGCAGAAGCATAACCCACTGAGCCACCCAGGTGCCCCTGTTTCAGGTTTTTTGACTTTTCAAATCCAAGATCTCTGCCATTACTTATGACTTTGATATTAAGCTACAATCCCTCACCCACAATCAACATCCAGTAATGGTAGCTTAGCTAAAACTGTTCTTCCTCTGTCCTTCTTCACACTTCTTTTATTTACATTATTCATTGGTGAAGTCTGGCCCTTTCCCTTTTTCAGTGGATCCTTGGCTGGAAACAAGAATTGCATGTAGATCTCTGTAAATACTTCCCTCATGAAACTCTTCCAACCAATATGGCTCCCTCCTTTCTTTGACAGAGAGCCTCTTTTATTCAGGCATCTTGAGATAAATAGCAGATGATAGTTTCCCCTTTCATAATGGGAGGAGGCAGATCAAGAGGTTAAGTCCTCTGTGTGTGTGTGTGTGTGCGTGTGTGCATGTGAGAGAATGTGTGTGTGAGTGTGTGTGTGTGTGTGTGTGTGTGTGTGTGTGTGTGTGTGTGAGTGAAGGGTTGACCAGTTAGCTCATGCCAGTTCCTGCTGAGCTGGAGAACTTCTGTGTGGACCGTGACCCTGTTAGGCGTTCCACTTTCCTAAGAATTGGTTGTTCTCATAATTGAGCGTTCTGACTAAGTTTTAGCTCAGGTCACTCTGCCCAGTCAAATTTCGCTTTCCTATGTGTCCTTTTTGCTCCTGTTCTTTTGCCGCTGTAGCTCCTCCAAGGGTGGTTGCCCTTTATTGATTCCCTGTTCCCGGGAAGCCTTCGAAAAATTCCTGAGAATATATTCCTTATTTATCATTTCTTCCATTCCGTATCTCGGATTTTAAAGCAACATCATATTTTGTTTCATAAAGGGAAAGAGTAAAGTAAAAATAGATTTGATGAAAAGGAATGAAAACATCATTCGGATTAAAGTGTCCTATGTGTGATTCGGTCATCCCCTGCGAGGAGGAAGAAAACAATCTACGGCTCTAAAAAGACGTTAACCAGTCAAGGAGGGGAGGTGGGCTGGGGATCTCAGTGCATGTGGGAAACCTGCGCTCTTTGTCCCGTTTTGTGGGGTCCAAGTCACCATAAAGTGGCAAAATGTTCCTTGGAAGGGGGGGAGGGGTTTGGGGAGAGAATTGGAGAGAAGGAGGCCGCTGGTGCAGAGACCTGGTCATTAGTCCAAAAAGATAGTTTCATCCAGATAATGTATAAAAATAGAATGGATATTGGGGGAGAAAGAACAGACAGAAAGAAACAATGCTGTTAAAATGCTTTATCTAGAAAATGTTAGCTCTCCCTGACTAGTCTTGAAACAACTTGGGGGAAAAAAAGTCTTTAAACAAGCTACTTTGCAGCTCACAATATCTTTTCCACTTTGTAGCAAGATAATGTGCTTTTACATGAACGTTCTTCAGTTTCCAAACTCTCTAACTCACGCTCCCCTGCTTCTCACATCCCAGGAAGGAGGGAGACTGAGCCCCGGGGGCACAGCTCTGTGCCTGACCCTCTAGCCCCAGCCTCCCCTCCCTGTCCCCCTTCCCCAAGACTCCTCTTTCCTGTGCACCCCTTCCCCACCCCTCCCCTCCTTTTAAAGTGAACCTTCAGCACTGCGTTCCCGGAAGACCTCCAATGGCCTGAAATTCAGCCATAGCAGACACCTCCCATCTTCCTTCATTTTATTTCAGTTTTCTTTTCCCCATATTTCTCTAAAATAAATCAGCTAAGGTGGTAAAAAACACAAGGTCACCACTCTGCATTCTTTGCTGTTGTGAGTCATACCTAGGAAAGAAGTGTACTTCAATGTCTTTGGACTTAGCTCACTGTCCTTAGTAAAAACTACACTTAGGGAAAGACAGTTAATCAATAAATGTTAAATACTATTAAAACAAAAGTATGCAGGAGTTGTTTAAGCTTCACAGAAAAAAAAAAAAGTAAAGACATTAATTTCCAGGAAAATTATTCTTGTAACCACTCCAAAAGGTTTTTTTTTCTTTCATCAAAAGAACAAAATGGAAAAAAGCACAAATGCCAAATAAAACACAACCCTTAGCGTTAAATATATTCTGGAGCTTGTGAAATTAAATTTGCATGTTTAAATGAATCCAAATGCCCCTTTAGAAAAGTAACCCACTTTTCCCCCAATTTTTTTCTCTATGTTGACAACCAGTAATAAATATTCTTTCCTTTCTCACTGCATATTCGGATTTGGGGAAAAATTTATTATTTGAAAAGAAACGTACTTTTGTCAGAGAGATAGTTTAGAGAGGGAGGGTTGCATTCTTACTTGTAGGTAGGCAGCAGATAGTAATAACAAAATAATCCTTGCATTAAACTTTTTCTCACGAAAGGAACAGTCTCGAACTCCATAGTGAGCACGTGTTTCCTCCCTGAAAATGGCTGAGTCCAAAAAGGAGAACTGCACAATGTGGGAATAATTTTAACTCATTTAATATTTTCGAATACAAATAGAATCCAGACCTTCCAATGGCGACACAGTCTACACAATGATCCGGCAACATCATTTGAGCTTATGTACTCGGAAGGAGTTCCTCATGGTTCCTGCGGCTTTTCCTTTCCGTGGCCCATGTCCACCAGGACTTCAGAAACCACAGTGTGAAAACTGTAGATGTTCTACATCCTACTGGTACATGACAGGGGTATGGGACACATCGACCACACAGGTCACCTACACAACCTTTCTCTCTCTCATCATCAGCCATCTGGTCCCCCTGAAACTGTCAATCCAGTAGGCAAATTGTCCCATTAGAATGCCCTTCTTAGCCCCTTCTTAGCCAATTCCTGTTCTTTGTCTCAGCTCCCAAATCCTCTCATCTTGGAAGATCTTTCCCACCATCTTTCAGACTCTAAATTCGGCCTCCTTCATTCCATGATTATTTCTTTAATTATCTGGTGCCTGGTATGGTCACAGCCCTTGCTCTTTTAGAAATACCTCAGCTTCCCCTACATCCCAGCACTTCCCCCACCTCAAGGATCCTACTCCCCCCACATCTGGCAGCTTTTATTAATCCTGTGCCTGTTCATTGACTTGCAAATACAAAGTCCACTGTACTTTTCGATTGGAACACATGAAGTACCTAGAATTACTTTTGACACCCAGTGGGGTCAAAATACAGACATGAAATTGGAGGAGTAAAATAATGGAAACTTTCTGCTTTCAGATTTCTAATATGAAAATGAATTTCAAATGAATCATTTTTTGCTACTTTCCTATGTTAGCTCTCTAAATTTCAGCAGGACACCAAACGTCTTTTATTGCAAAGAAGTTGAGAAAGAGCTAAGCCACTTGGCTTATTTCTTATCATTAGAGATGAGGGGCAAAAGAAATTCTTTCAACTTTATTAAGATATAATTGACATATAACACTGTGTAAGTTTAAGGTGTAGAAAGTGTTGATTTGATACACATTGATACACTTACGTATTGCAAATGCTTACCATTGTACGGTTAGCTAACACCTCTATCACATCACATAATTACCATTTCTTCTTTGTGACAAGAACATTTAAATCTATACTCTTAGCAACTTTCAAGTATGTAATACAACATTGTCAACTGTAACAACATGGTGTAAATTACATCTCCCCAACATACTCATCTTATACCTTTTGACCAAATCTCCCCATTTTATTACCGCCCTCCCCCAACCTCTGGTAACCACCATTCCGCAAAAGATTCTTAAGAGACAGAAAAAGAAATACACAGTCAATAATGAAATGGAGTCATGGAAAGCATCCTGACAAACTTAACCAGAGGCAGCCTACTCACTCACACACAAGCCGCTGGCTTAAGGAAACATGAAGGTAGCCATCGTATTTATGGGCAACTGCTCCAGAATGAGTTTCTTTTGCCATCTCATTCAAAAACAGAATGACTACATAAATCAGGTTCAGTGAAGTGACTTGATTCTACTCGACTCACTCTCAAGCGGTGTTCTTCTTTAACCCCCACATCAGAGTCTCTTTAGTTCCACATGTCATGAATTACACAGAATTAAAATTAAAGAGAAAAAGATGGGGAGGCAGCCACTGGCCGACACATTTTTTGGTCTCTCTGATGTGTGAAATAGTACCATTACTGTCCCATTCCAATCTCTATGTCCATATGTGGGGTGTGTGTTTGTGTGTGTGTGTGTGTGTGTGTGTGTATGTGTGTCAGTGTGTGTAACATGCCAGTGGAAACACTCAAAGAGGGTATTTAACTTCAGGGTAGGGGGTCAAAAACAAGATAAATGCCAAAACACTAACGCAATAAAGCCAGGGGAAATATCTACCAAGAACTCTTGGACATGGACTCCGTTTCTGTAGATTCTGAATGCTAGAATATCTGTTTCTTCAAAGTGCACCCATAGGAGAGCTTCTATGCAGAATATTTTGAGATGACCTTAAAGTAGATTCAGAGAGCCAAATTAAACCGGGGCTTCTAAACAAAGTCTAAGACATTACCATGTAAGGAGCCGTGTTCCCCAAGAGTGATAAGCACGCAGGTGTTAGGATATAAGATGATAGTACATGGCTGAATATTTTTTATTTCCAATAGCTTAATGAACACACAATAGTAATATTCATTTTAATGTGTATTAAACTATGATTTCATGTACATTACTTAACCATACGAAGCATGACTTCATGTATACTGTTGCTTATGATACCAGTAATAGTAAATTGCCTTAAGATTATTCGAGTAAAAGAAATTAGTCCCGGGGTGCCTGGGTGGCTCAGTAGGATAAGCCTTGGCTTTCAGCTCAGGTCATGATCCTTTGGTCCTGGGATCAAGCCCCAGATTGGGCTCTCTGCTCAGGGGGGAGTCTGCTTCTCCTTCTCCGTCTGTCCCTCCCCACTGCTCATGCTCTCTCTTGCTCTGCTCTCTCTCTCTCAAATAAATAAATAAAAACTTAAAAAAAAGATTTTATTTATTTGACAGAGAGAGAGAGGCAGTGAGAGAGGGAACACAAGCAGAGGGAGTAGGAGAAGGAGAAGCAGGCTTCCTGCTGAGTAGGGAACCTGGTGCGGGGCTCGATCCCAGGACCCTGGGATCATGACCTGAGCCGAAGGCAGATGCACAACAACTGAGTCACTCAGGCCCCCCAAATAAATAAAGTCTTAAAAAAAAAAAGAAAGAAATTAGTCATCGATGGAGAATATTCCGTAAAAATGTGCGGATGACCCACAAGGATGACAACATCGTGAAAGAGGTTTATGAATGACTGGGGTTGGGGGAACGCTATCTTAAAGAATCGCACATATTCTTTGTAACTAAAGACTTGCTGTTTGGGCTCATGGTTGAAAGCATCAAGGTGACTGAGTTGCTTACGTTGCGTGTTTGTAAAATGCAGGCTACGAATCTCTCGTGAGCGTCATCTTATTTCCTTCGCTGAATCGACCATTATATTCTGGGCTCTAGAGAGAAGCTGTGTTGCTCATGATTCCTGGAGGTGTGTAATGTATCATGGAGTAGCGCCTATAGTGCACACTCTTGCACAACAGCACTATGGGACCTCTGTGCTATGCCCTGTGCAGAATGAACATGTCAAAGAGGCAAAAATATTACGTCGGAGCCAAACCTAGTGACATGGAGAGCTTCACCGTGCGTATACTAAACTAGTTTCTCATTCTTTGGGCTATCATCAAGCAACCTAACGGCTGTTCTTTTTGCTGAGCTAAATGCAACATCTCACGCCAGATTTATTGGCTTGGCAAAGTTGCAAATGTTATTACGCAAAAGTTGAGAAAGAGCAAAGCTGAGGAGTGCTAAAAACAGTACACTTTGCTACTGTGTAGTATCTGCATTTGGGGCTCAGGGTGTTTTATTTATAGATATCTATTAATACATAGCAAGAGATACAGAAAGAAATACATAAAAAATAGCTTTATCAAATAGTTTCCAGTATTCAAGTGTCATATCAAAAGCAAGAACAGCAATAGCAAACTGTTCTATTGAAGAAAAAAAGCCACGTTCTTCAGTCTTCTCTCCCTTCCCTTCCCTTTCCTCTCTGAGGTCTGTGGCTACAAAGAGCCCACACCCTCCTGGATCCTGGAGGGGTAGGGTCTGGGCTGCGGAGGGAGGTGGGATGTCCACACGGATTACTCTGTCCGGCTTTCTTAACGCCCACCTCTCCTACCTCGCAGTCGAGCCGGGATGTAAGTGGAGGAGAGGTGGGAACGCGGAGCTTGCAAAACTGGTTTGTTGGGGTTCTTCCTCCCTCTCTTGCTTCCTGGGAAAATGTCTTGCTGGGCAGCTGCCTGGCCTTTTCCGAGCTTGAGAGGGGTTTCCCCTTCCTCCGGCAGAAGGACAGGGGACTGCACCCTGAGTCTGAGATAGAGAGGACGATGGAAAGGGCACATCCCACCGCTCCCCCCAAGACACACAGAGAAGAGGACAGACATACACATGCCCCTAGGCCTCTTGGAAACTCGGGGCTCAGAGATGGGGGCGAGACGGCGCTTGGAACAACGGGGTTCTCCCAGATCCGAAACCCTATGCATTTCCTCGCCCGAGTTCTAGAAGGGGGTCAGGGGTCAGGGATGCGGGCGCATTCCTGCCCACTTGTCGTACTTATAATGGAACCGCATTCACAGGTGACACACACAGGAGAGGAGGGGGGACTGTGGGAAGGCGTGTGGGCAGTTTCGTTTTGCTTCATGTCTCCACCTGAATGCTGGGCGCTGCTGGCACCCGCAGGGGCAGCGTCAGTCAGGAGGGGGTGGCGGGGAGAGGGGCTTCCCTGCTGGAGGGTAAGCCAGGCCCGACCTGGACAGACGGGGAGGGCGGGGGCGGTCATTTCCGGGGAGGAGCTTGGGACAGGTCGGTGCAGACTGTGAGCAGGGTTTTGTCAAGGTTTCCAGGAGGTTCAGGAAGGGGTGAGCGGGGTCCCAGGCCACCTCTCCCTCGCTGGGGGGTGGAGGGAGGGGGAGCTTGGAGCCCGTGAAGGGGACGTCAGTTCTTCTGGGCTCTTCCTGTGCTCTGCTGGGGACAGGAGGTCGGGACACACCAGCCAGAGCTGAGGTGGGCCAAGCTGGCTTCCAGCGGGAAGTCGCCCCGTTTTAGGGCGAGCCGTGCCCTCCCCAGGCCCCAGGGCTGGGCTGAGGTAAGCCTATGAGGAGGCAGAAGGCCCAGGCAGAGCCCCCTGAGGACTGGGTGGAGGCCTCTCTGGCGTGGGTGCGGGAGGGAGGGTTCCTGCCTCCGCTTCGGCTCGGGCCCTGGCTACAGTGGTTCTTTCAGGGAACAGACCTCCTCACGCACCTGACTGCGCTACCGCTCCCATCTCTCGGGCTGGGACTTCCAGGGAGGTCCAGGGGCCTCCGGTGCCCAGGTCCGTAGCTCTGGGGCTGGGGTGAAATCTGCCCTTTTGATTCCAGAGGTGAGGGGTAAGCAGGGAGAAGGAGAAGAAATGGTTTGAGGGGATCCTCCTGAGTATTGGAAATGGGCCCACATTTTTTTTTAAGATTTTATTTATTTGACACACAGAGAGAGATCACAAGTAGGAAGAGAGGCAGGCACAGAGAGAGGAGGAAGCAGGCTCCCCACTGAGCAGGGAGCCCGATGTGGGGCTCGATCCCAGGACCCTGAGATCATGAGCTGAGCCGAAGGCAGAGGCTTTAACCCACTGAGCCACCCAGGCGCCCCGAAATGGGTCCACATTTGAATAGCCCTCCCTCGTCCACCTTGGGGAGGCGACTGGAGTTAAACAAGGTGAGGAAATGCTGGAAGCATCTATTTGGCGGTGTCTTCAGGTGCTGGATACAGACTCACCTTTCTCCTGCGCCGGGAGGATGCTCAAAACTTCTCCTCTCGGCCTCACACTCAGCGCAGGGCAAGGACTTTGGGAGCCTCGGTTTTCCCACCTGGAAACTGAGGCTACTGGAAAAAGTCAATGTCTTACGTGATGTTTCCCTTTATAGCACGTTTACACGGCACATTCGACTCCAGAGTGGCTGCCCTGTGGGTCCTTCAGGGGCTGTTTCAAGGGCAAAGAGACAGAAATTGCTTTGACAATGTAAACGCACTATTCACCGTGAGGTGTTGTCTGCTCTCCTTTTTCAGCATGGCCATTTCCTCCTTCCCAACACCATCCTCGCTTCATATCCACCTAACCCTGTCCTAGAACACCCTTTTGCCCTAAATGAAGAAGCCTAGGTGGAGGACGATTCAGAAAAGATGTCCCTGCACAGGGAGCAAGTGAATGTTCCGAGGGGCACCCCTTCCTTCCTGTTCCTCAGCTCGCAACTCAGGCTGCGTTCCTCCTGGTAAGGGGCAGCCTGGGTTTTTTAGTTTTTGGTCTCAGAAAGCATCAGCCCCTGTGGCTCTTCATCGCCCCCTGGCGTTCCTCTCCCGCTATGTCTTAACATGGGTGCTATTGAAGCGGGGGCGGGGGGGACGGGTAGGAGGGGCGATCTGGGAACGGGAAAGCCGGTGGGCTCAGAAAAAAATTCATGGGGGCTTCCACGCAGTGATATCGAAAGCACTGAGATATGAGCCTGAAAAGGCCCTCGTTTTTGTTTTTTTTTAAAACGTCCTTTCCTTGCCATTCTTTCATTGATCTTTTTCACTGTGCACGCAAGGAACTCCAGCAAAAAAGACTTGGGGGAGGGGGCTTGGAGTAAGGGACAAGTACCTCGATGTGCCAAAATAATCTGACCCCCAGGGAGGGGGGGAGTGAAGGGGGAAAGCGTTCCCCTGTTTGATCAACCCTACGAAATCGGAGACATAAAAGGAAAACGAAGTGAACAGCAATAAAAAAAAAAAATCCCCGCGAACAACAATACAATCTATTTAAACTGTAGCTCATACTTTTCATACCAATGGTATGACTTTTCTGGAGTCCCTCTTCTGATTCTTGAACTCTGGGGCTGGCAGCCTGCAAAAGGGGAAGCAGACTCGAGCGCTGCACGGGCAGGTTTACCAAAGGTCTCTAATGGGTATTTTCTTGTTCTTAGCCCTGCCCCTGAATTGTCAGACGGCGGGCGTCTGCCTCTGAAGTTAGCAGTGATTTCCTCTAGAGCCGGGCCTTATCTCCGGCTGCACGTTGCCTGTTGGTGACTAATAACACAATAACATTGTCTGGGGCTGGAATAAAGTTGGAGCTGTTTACCCCCACTCTATAGGGGTTCAATATAAAAAGGCGGCGGCGAGCTGTCCAAGTCAGACGCGCTTCTGCAGCGGCGCTGGGGCGAGCGCGCAGAGGGTCCTCGGTCCGCGCTGCGGTCCCCGCTCGCCACCGCCGCGTGCGCCCGCAGACCGTCCCACGGCCGGCCCTCCTGGCAGAAACTTCTTTCTCCTCTCCGTTAAAGAGCGCTTAGGCTGACGGCTCGTTTGGAGATCTGAATAACCAGAAGCGCTTTGAGGGACCCGAAGCTATTCTTTTTCTTCGTTTTCCTTTGGGTTCAGTTGGCAGGGGAGGACTTTGACCCCCCCCCTTTTTTTTTTCAGAATGGATTATTTCCCCATGATTTTCTCTCTGCTGTTTGTGGCTTTCCAAGGAGCTCCAGAAGCAGGTAGGCACGGCGACTTGTAAATCTCTGAACGTGAATGTCTTCTTGTCCACCTTAATGTTTGTCTTGCTTCTGTTTTCCCCTTCTTTTTATGACTGCAGCTCAGAGAGCAAGTGTCTGGGAATGATGGCTCAAAGCTACTCAAGTTTTCTAGTGGGGGGGGTGCCTCTATTGAAAACGATCGCTGCTATAGCATTGGGATAGCTTATTATTTCAGAGTGTATTTCCTTGGCTTTTAAAAGTATAACTCAAGAAAAGTAAAGACAAGACATAATTTAGCCGAATGTATACTTGCAATATATGTGTCCGTACAGAGGAATAGGACATACAGGGACTTGTATATCTTATTTAAATAGCGTTTTAATAGTGTGTGAATGTGTAAAATATTTAAACATTTCAGCTCGAAGCCAAGGAATTTTATTCAAGTCATTCAAGCAATATATGAGCAGTGAAATCACCTGCAGAACTCTGTTGAATAACCCTCGGGCGGTTTCAGGGTGAAGCAGATGTTTTCTTTAAAATTTGTCATTATTGACTTTAGGCTTCTTTTGGCAGGTTTTTGGCACCCAAAACAGTGTGAGGTCTATTTTCAGTTTGATTCACCTGTTGTGGGAGAGGAGCTAAGATAAATCTTGGCTGCCTGAGGATTTAGATAGTACGTGTCTCTCTGCCCGTTTCCCCCTTCTTAGGGTCAATGCCCTTTTTTTGTGTGGCTTTTCATGACCCCGACTAAAGAGAAAAGATGTCAAGGGAATGAAAATCCTGGAATGTGTCTGATCATTTGAAATGTGCAAAATTGGGCAGATAAGCCGCACGGCTACCTAGTCAGTGAGAAGAGGCCATGCAGCAGTGGGGAAGGGGGAGGCGGCGAGACCCCCACATGCTGTCCTGCTCCGGGAATCCTGAATTCAAAACCCACAGAACCTTGATTAAGTCCCCAAACTGCCGCTCGGTCTCGCCCTCGGTCAGTACTTTCTCTAGAGTTCACCACTTGCGATGAGTATTGTAGAGCTGGTTTCTCTTCTTTCTCTCCAATCATCCCCCAAAGCCCTCGAGCTCCACCTAATTTCAGGGACTATATACCACCTGGGCTACTCCCCTGCCCTCCACCAGGTGTGAAGTGGTGGATATTCTCCTGAACCACATAAGAAAGTGGCTCCGAACCTAGGAAGAGGCAGGTGATTCATGCAGCTTTAGCGCTTTGGTCATGAACCAACTTTACACCACTGTCCTCGTAAATTCCATGCAGAAGCCACCCCAGATTTCTAACAGGCAGCGTGTCCGTGCATTTCTCTGGGGGCTGGTCGGTCAGTCCCCTTTTCAGGTGGCTGTTCCCGCCGCATGTGGGTAAGCTGCCTGAAAGTGGATAAGCCCGTGGGGGTAAAGGTGAAGTCATGTTAAGGAGGAGAAAGAGAGAGCCCTTTTTGCTCTGTGTTTCTTGCTGAAGGTGGGCTGCATGCTTCATGGGCTTTTATCTGCTCCGCCGCATCCCAGGGGACATGCCCCGCTGACCTGCTCTTTCTCTCCCCAGCGGTCTTGGGCGCGGAACTCAGCACCGGCTTGGACAGCGGAGGGGAGAAGCCCGCCCCCAGTGCACCCTGGCGGGCTCGCCGGTCCAAGCGCTGTTCCTGCTCTTCCCTGATGGATAAAGAGTGTGTCTACTTCTGCCACCTCGACATCATCTGGGTCAACACTCCCGAGTGAGTCTCTAGAGGGCGTCGTCACTCTAGCTATTCCTTACCTCTGGCTTCTCCAGCGACTGGAGCCCAGGGATGCTAGTTGCTTTTGGGGGAGGTGAGGGGGCAGCCTCTGGTTTGGATTCTGACAACATGAAGGTGCCTCGGGGGTGTGGGGACAGTGCCCCCCCATTCCTGAAGATACCGGGCAGGGTGGTTCTCTGAAGCACAGGGGAGGGTCTTCTGAGGCCCCATGGCTCAAAGACTCAGGACAGGATAGATGGGAAATGCTGGTGGCGAGCAGTCCTCTGCCACACATTTCTGAGGGGGGATGTTCTTTTGTTGAGATCTGCTTGGGTTTAGGGAATAAGCTGCCGAGGTGGGACGTGGGTTAGTCTAACCCGTGCCAATCCTGGGAGGTAGAAGGGATTGTAGAGAGGTGATAATCAGTCTCTTCATTTGACTTATAGAAAAGCACAGACCCAAATTGTGGACATCACTTGTGCAAGAATGAGTTCAGGGCAGAGACAGACCTGGAACAGGGGTATCCTGCCTCCTCTGTACTCTCCCTTTAGAAAAGCCCATTTCAAGACACCAGTGGAAAATGGTCTGTAGATTTCCCTTCTGCCTCCGGAGCGGGGAAGAGAGCAGATTCTCCCTCCTCCTTCATCCTGAAAACTGGCTCACCCACCAGACGCAGTTGTAAACAAAAACACGGCACACAGTGTCCCGTACCAGGCGGCCAGTTATGGCGCTGGATGCCCCAAGTCCAAACAAAATCAAATCAAACAAAAACCACAGGGAGCCTAATACTTAAAAGGTGATACTTCCAAGGAGAGGACTTTATTCCTTTTAGGGGGGGCTCAAAGGGACACTTTGGAATTTACTGGGGAGCCTTCTGGCAATGAGTCCTCCTATTAGTCATATGATATCACCAGTTGCAGGAGATGTGCGAAATTGGGGGTGAACCGTGCAAGCCGTAGTAGACCCCCCCGCCGCCCCAGGAGGCACTTTTGGCATTATCATATGACTTGAACTGAAAATAGATTTTCAAAATCATGTGAGTCATGGTTTTGCATCGAAGTCCCTCCCCCGCAGTAGCTGTTAAGTAGACGGAAAGTCAGAAAAGGAAGAAAATAGGAAACAGACACCAAAGCAGAGATGTCATAATCTTGGGGAAAAAAACAAAGCTGCTTGTGTGGAGAAGAAACTGGAATTTGTTAAGAATCCATAACGGAATTTCATTGAGTTAGAAAACTGGTTTCCTCCCGGTGGGGTATACACACTCAAGGCCATTGACGGGCTCATGACCCTGACGACCACCATACCTGGTTCTCCTAAATTGCACGACCAGGTGCTGCGTGAGGAGCTCCTTGTATCCCACTGCAATGAGTTTGCGCCGTAGAATGCATCATTTCAAAGACTATTAATTATGCTAATATCTTTCGTTCTTCTTTTTTGATAATAGGCACATTGTTCCATATGGACTTGGAAGCCCTTCGAGGTCCAAGCGATCTTTAAAGGATTTATTTACCACAAAGGCAACAGACCACAGGAAGAGATGCCAATGTGCTAGCCAAAAAGACAAGAAGTGCTGGACTTTTTGCCAAGCGGGAAAAGAACTCAGGTGAGGCAGAAGCCCCTTTGCTTTCAGTTTTATGGCCTCCTGATCTTTCTGTCATGATGTCGCCTTTTTGTTTAAGAGAAATTAACAGAGACTTTGTGAGAGCTGAAGGTACGATTGCTGAAACGTTTTGCCCTATCTGTATTTTAACAGGGACCAAAACAGTATGGAGAAGGGCTGGAATGACCCGAAGAAAGGCAAAGACTGTTCTGAGCTTGGAGAAAAGTGTATTCGTCATCAGCTGGTGGCAGGAAGAAAAATTAGAAGGTAAGAGGCTCCCAAGGACAGCTAGCCCCAGTCATCAGTGCCAATGGGCTGCTACCCCAGGTATTCTCACCCTGATGGGAGAAAGGCTTAGAAGAAAAGAACAAAGATCCTCAGAGTCTCTAGATTAAAAGGAGCAAAGGACTCCCTCTCAAATATTTTTCGAATGCATATTTTTGCCTGCTGTACCCTTGAATGATCTTAAGCACGTGCCACTCTGTCTAAAGGTAGATTTTCCCAACAAGATACATCTACAAAATCCTTTGTCATTTGGCCATATCTAGCCCTTGCTTTTCCGAGTCAATGCATTTGCCACTTTCCTATAGAAATTAACAATCCTTTCAGGAAAAGGAGTTTTGATGTTTATTTTATTTTACTTCATTTTACTTTAAAATCAAAGTGTCCCATATGATCAAGTTCTTCAAAAAGTAGCAGTTACTCCAGGGGCCAAAGGGAAAAATAAATTCATTAGGTAGGGAAGGTGAAAATTAAAACATGCTGTTTGGGGGGAGAAGGTTATTTGTTTTTTTAAATAGGAAGTACGTTTGGTGGAGAGCCCATGTCATTCTGAAAAGCTCTCATCTCTTCTCGTCGGTCATGAGCTGGGGCAGAGAAAGGGAAGCAGATTAGTCCACACCGTGGGGTTGTGGTGGGCAGCTGGAGAGGGATGACCCTTCCAAATCCAAAATATTTTGGAATTCGCAAGATGGAGGGAGGAAATCTGCACTCGGAGCTGTGTCACGTGTTTTACATTTCCCTATCCTGGTCCCTGGAAAGTTTTCCTAGAAATCCAATGGCAAGAAGTTCTGTGATCAAAGCGTGCTGCACCGCTTACTGCTGATGTGTTGGATGGGACATCCTCAGCCGTCTCGCTGGCCACTGTCATTTCCATATTTACAATGTCAGGCCCCCGATGCTCCCCCCAGATCACAGGGTTACGTAAGCCACCGTTCCTTAACTGATTTAGGAATTATTATTGTTTTTCTATTCGTTTTTATTGAATCAAAGACTCAATCACTCTTAGAGTTCCCTTTCTTTTTACCTGCCAAAAGAAAACATTAAACCCGCAAAAAATAGAGATCTATATTTTTTAATCTCCATACACCATTTGTTTGGGGCCTACCTGCACGCCTGCTCTGTTTTTGTTCCTTACCCCCCAAGTCACCTTTAATTGCTTTTGTGATTAAGAAGACATCCAGGGCTATTCGAAGCCCATGAGAAGGTAGTTTCTCCATAGAGTCTCATGGTGGCAGTGGCTGGGATGAGGCAATAGAGGAAAAGAGAGTATCTCCAGTTTACCATAAAACCGTACTTTAAAATTGCATTGAATGCCCAATTCCTTTTAGTTATGATCACAGCTCCCCTCCCCTTCCTCCCAGCCCCAGCATAAAGGGCGGGCTGCCTTTCCACTTGAGGTTAGCCAAGAGTAGCCTGTTGTTGTGGTCAGTGGGGAAAGTTCAGGAACCAGACTTAGATTTGCTTGTGCTGGATTCTAATTTTGGATCCCTCTTTTGCCCAGAAATGATTTTTTTTAATCACATTAGTTTTCTCTTGTCTTGTTTTAATAGGTTGGACGCTATCAGCAACCGCATCAAAACAGCTTTTCGTGCGGCAAAGCTGAAGGCGGAGACCTACAGAGCGGAGCAAGTGACCCACAACCGAACACACTGATGGCAGGTCACCGGGGCCCGTGGCCGGCCCGCCTGCAAAACTTCTCCTCCGCCGAGGGAGCCCTGTGTCTGATTCTGCACTCTCTCCCCATAGCTGGGATCAGAGCAACAGCATCGTCTCTGCTTCGACTGACCGTTTCTTGTTCCGGACTGGCAACGGACCAGCCTTGCTCCAAACATTCCAGGGAAGGTTAAAGAGTCCCCCAATCCATCTTCATTTGCTTCCATCAGTGATAACCGCTTTCATCTCTCCTCGTTTGGGGTGACAGTGGACCACGCAGAGAGCAGAGAGACACACAGCGACTTGTGAATTCGGGTGTCACCCTCCAGAGGGAGGACGGGGATTCCACGCACGGTGGAATTTCTGAAGAGGGTCCAAAGGGAGTGTCTGTGTCTCACTCAGGCGCCTGGCACATTTCAGGGAGAAACTCCAAAGTCCACGCAAAGATTTCCTAAGGAATGCACGAGTTGAAAACACTCTCGAAGGACACTCAAGTGAAAAAAAAAAAAAAA
>LNAC01000538.1:709500-730822 GCA_002007465.1 Ailurus styani | reverse complement strand
AAAATCCCTCCCCCCCATTAATTATTCCCCCCCGCTCAGCCCCCTCCCGCCATCCCCTCCCCCGCCGGAACCTCCGTAGTCCATCTTGGCCTCATAGATGTCTGGTCTACCATGTCAATAGTAGATGCAACATTTTCATGGTAATCTACTAGCTCTGATCCATAAGAAGAAAGATCCTTGAATCAGAAGGTTCCCTTACCTTGATCCTTGGAAACACAATGTCTAGGGTTGTTTATGAAAGACGTGGCAAACTAAACATTTGGTTATGCTTTAAAGCAGTAAAATTATTTTCCTTTATGTAACTGGCTAATGGAAGAGGTTGAATTAAATTTTGATGTACTTATTTTTTTATAGATATTTATATTCAAAACAATTTATTCCTTATATTTACCATGTTAAATATACGTTTGGGCAGGCCATATTGGTCTATGTATTTTTTTAAAATGTATTTCTGAATGAAATTGAGAAAATGCTTTGTTTTGCCTGTCAAGGTAATGACTTTAGAAAATAAATATTTTTTTCCCTACTGTACTGATTTCAGATCATTTCTGAAATTCCCAAAAAGTGGGCCAAAGTGCTAAGAATTATGAAGGGAAATGATTAAAGTTGTTTTTTTGGGTGGCAATAAGAAGGGAAATAGTCTTGGCTAATCACGAAAGAACTGGATCTGGATCTTAAAAGTTGCCCTTAGATTACATTAAGGTACAAAACAAAATAAAAGCCCAGCTTTAATACCTCCGTCTTTCCCTGGATAGCAGCCTTCTGCTTCCTCTTCCCCCCGAAAACTCTCCAGGGGCTTGCTTCATCCATTAACTTTGCTTAGGCGGTGAGACAGGATTCCACAGTTAAAGTGGATGGTGTGGTGAGAGGCGCTTTCTCCAAATCAACGGGCCGAAGGAAGCAGTGGCAAGATGACTCCCCAGAATGTACTTAATTACACACAGTTCCACACCGGAAAATTGCTTGGAGGAAACAGCCGGTTCAGAGCAAGTGAGGGGCACCCCCTACCTTTTTAAATTTGTTCATGGGGTTTTTTTGTTTTGTTTTGTTCTGGCTCAGATTTAGACTTTTGTTTATTAAGGAACACTAAGTGTCTTTACTTCTCCATGGTAGCTCAGTACTGCGCACGTGCCGGTGGTGGTCAAGGTACCGAATGCTGGGTCTGGGGCACAGGCATTGTTGCACCTTCCTCTCCACTTGGCCTTGCTGGTCTTACCAAACCATCCAGGAGACTGGTGTTTCGAGTGGTTGTTACTAACCGAAGCCCAGAAGAGCTTGATGAGCCCTCAAGACTCTTCACCGTCATTCCCTATAGGAAAGAAAGCCTGGCGTTTAACAAATATTAGCTCATGATGATCACTGTTGTCCAAACAATGACACATCTGAGGGACGTTGAATATCAGCCTTCAGGTGAGCGTAACTGGTGTCCCGGGTAGAGTGTCTATCTTTATCCACACTGTTTTTTATCTTCCATTCTCTCTCTCTCTTTTCTTTAAGGGACTGTCCAATATCTAAAAGTGTGGTTTCTGGAAGTCCATTTAGAGCAGATTTCTCTCTTTGCACGAAAGACCAGGCAGAGCTTTGATCTCAAGGCTCCAAGGACCAGGTATCAGTTGATCTAGCACACAGTTTGTCAGTGTGTGATTCTTAAGGGAATTGTGACATTTTGTCCACAATGACCAGGGGCTTGGCTTGAACTTGGCCACTGTTTAATCCTGAGCTACCGGTCCCTGCATCATGAGTTTTCCCATGAGTTAAATGAGGGAGTGAGGAGTTTCTTTAGCAGCTCCAAGAAAGAGGGTGTGATATCATAAGCATGAGGAAGTTGAGGTGGAATGAGAGAGACTGGAAGATGTGGATCTGTTATCTTTTAGAGGGAGTTGGGTTGGGAAGAAGCCACTGACTACAAGACAACACAATGAGAAAAGATTTTCTTTTTCTTTTTCTTTTTTTTTTTTTGTATTATTTGGGCCTTCAAATCCTCTTCCTCCATGCTTCCTGCTTCAATAGCCGGCAAGAGTGGCAAGAAGCATGAAGGAGCTCTCCCAGGCCATGAGGGTCAGTAGTAAAATTAAGCTGGAAGGTTTAGAGAAAATGAGTATTTTTCAAGTATGTAGAGGAAAGATNGAGAAAAGATTTTCTTTTTCTTTTTCTTTTTTTTTTTTTGTATTATTTGGGCCTTCAAACCCTCTTCCTCCATGCTTCCTGCTTCAATAGCCGGCAAGAGCGGCAAGAAGCGTGAAGGAGCTCTCCCAGGCCGTGAGGGTCAGTAGTGAAATCAAGCTGGAAGGGTTAGAGAAAATGAGTATTTTTCAAGTATGTAGAGGAAAGAGTCAATATTATTTGAGACTCATGCTGGCTTGAGGGGTGAAGTGGTGGAATGGTCTATCACATTTCCTACTATTTTTCTTCCCAGTAAAAGTGTAGTTTCTGGAAGTCCATTTAGAACAGATTTCTGTCTTCGCACTGGAGGCCAGGCAGAACCTTGATCTCAGGACTCCGAGGACCAGAGGGTCCTGGGTGTGGAGTACTGACTTTTGGTGGAGGGAGAAGAGCCCACTAAAGGGCACTGAATTTTTGTGATGGAAACTATTGGCTTTAATCCTGTCTGTGCTTCCTGAAATAGTCAGGGTATTACACCAAGTAGAGTTCTCCCAACTTGGGGTTGCAACTAAGCTAGAGCCCTTACAGGAAGACTCCTACTGACAGTGAGAAAGAGAAATCTTTTGTCTTTCCAGGTGAAAGAGCCAACATCCAAAGGGGAATAGGACCTGTCTGTGTAATACCTAAGATGACACAGCAAGCTGTGGCATCTCTGGACCCTGAAACTTTGAGCACAGATGTTTTACCCAGAGGCACCTAGAGGTCAGTGGAGACTGATGCCCAAGTAAAGCTTGACAGAGGGTTCTGGGTGATAAATGCAAAGTCAGGCTTCATAAAAGTTTTGCCTTCCAGCTTCATGGGTGATGATTGACATGTCCATCCTTGCAGCATGTAAGGGAAGAAATATAGGGGAAGAGAAAAGAAATATAAGGAGACATACAAGTCCCATGGCTTCATGAAGTGAATTTCTATAGGATGAAATAGAATATAACAGGGAACTTGCATTTATCATTATTTTTTAGGGTTCAATCACTAAATAATCCTTAGATAATATGAGTGAAGAGGAATCTTTTTGTTTCGTTCTCTTACTCTATAGTAATACTCAAGTATAGTAATGCTCAAGATGTTGTATTTTATTTATTTTTCTAAAGTCCTGAAAATGTTTATTTCCAAACCCAAGTTCTCCATCTGTAAAATACTGTTTTCAAGCCCATATTCTCAATGGATCACCTTAGCTTTCGCTCTTTTTTGCACCCTTCACAATTTCTGGGAGCCTGGGTCTGGGGCTACTAGGGAACGTTGCTGTTCTCAGAACCTTATGGTTTAACAGCAACTTGTCATCTTTGTAGAGAACTGGACTTTCCATAGAGTTTTCCCTTTTGCCATAGATATCCCACCTCCAATAATCTTTTTGGGATGTTGGGGTTATATTTTTATACCCATTTGACAGCTGAGGAAACAGATATATTGAATGAGTAAGTGACTTGTCCAGACTTCTCCATCAGGCAAATAGCAATACTGGATCTCAAGACCCTTGACTCTTTCTCCTAAAACTTCCCCAGAGCCCAAAGCATAGAACTGGCCCTGACTCTTGGACAGATGTGATTTATTTCCATCTCTCCAGTGAGCTCTGAGTGGAATTAACTTTTTATTACCCTCTTAGGAATATTAATGTTCCACATGTGCCCCTGAACCTTTGTCCGGAGCATTTTCACTGCATAATATTTGTTTACTACATCATGCTGAGCCAATTCATGGTTGGTAGAGAAATCATGACAATTTATGATGCCTCTTTCCAAGCCCCTACCATAGAATGCTTCATTGACAACCTTGGTTGTAGGTCCAATGTGGGGAAGAAATTGTCGTGATAAATGTGATGACAGACACCGTACCATTTCCCTAGAATAATCAGAGAAAGATCTAAGGTTGGTGCCATTGGACAATGAAAACAGAAGGGCCTAGACCTTGGGGACACTGATTAAGGGAAATGATGGGTCCGAAACATGACAGGCTACTCATAGCTCTGAGTGGCAGCACACTGGGGGATCTGACATACAGACTCGCTGGTTCAGAGGGGGTTTTTTGTATTTCTGCATCTTATTTCTTCACTTTCATATTCTGAATCATCCCAGGCCTCCACCCTAAACTACTGTGGAAGTATCTAAAATGAAATTCGCAATATTAAGCTACCACTGACATGGCATGGGCACTGACCAACTGGAGCAGACAAGGACCGAACTGTGGGAGCAGGTCCCTGGTGGCCCCCAGCTAGGTTAGACGTGAAGCCTCCAGGTGTTGGATTGTGGGGAGGTCCAGTAGTCTTGGGAAGGGTGGAATTTTTAGGCTTCTTGCTATAGCAATTTACCAACAGGATGGAACTATTGCAATATTTTAAAAACTGAAATGGTCTCACTGGTACGTGTCCCTGTGCATGGCAGACTTGGAAGTATCAAAAGTCTTCTCCACTTGGTAAACTATCCTCTCTACAGCTTCACTGAGTGGGATCCCATTGTCTCCAGGCCCACCGAAGTCACTCCACCCATCTCTGTTACGCTGTTGCACCATTATCCCGCCATGTTGTTTCTCTCACTCTCCATGTTCCCTTCACACGGGCCTTAATATCCTTTGGTAGAAATGGAAATAATCTAAGGTATTCTTTGTTTCCTTGAAAGTTTTTAGCAGGGCAATTTTACGGTCTCCAAATGAGAGGCTTGCCTTACATGAGGGTTTGGTAAGGTCCTAGGTCTGCTCTAGGATTGTCACGATAGGACATAGGATTGCTCATAAGGTCAGGTCTTGCTCTTTTAGATTAACTCCAGACCACGAAAGGGTGTCTATGTAATTTATTATTAAAACTAAGGTACTTTTGGTAGTGCCTCTTAGCAATTACCAGAGGACCGCAGATTGTGGTGGGCAAACTAGGACGTATGATGAGCCTAGACCAGGATAAGCCTTGAAGCAGGTCAGAGTTTCAGAATTTCAAAATCCCCTTGGTCTCTTAGAGATGACTTAGACCTTGGCCCTTTTTGGCCAGAATCAATGGCTGTATCTTATTATGTATAGGTCAGGTTAGGACAGAGGATTTACAACTTCTCTAGGTCCTCCAGCTTCGAGCATGGAGCTTTGGGCATAATATGTCAATGAATTAACAAAGGTACAGATGGGGTACAGCCTTCGGTGAGGGAGAGGTGAAGATACTTTCCTGACCAAAATGATGTTAGACTAAAGAAGGTTCATAAGACCCACTTATAGGGGTCTCTTTGGGGGAATTTGTGTGGTTGAAATATTCCTTTATTCAGGCTCTACTCTAGTGGTAATTATTTGTCACAATGAGATGGATATTTTATTCCTCTCCAATCCACCCTGCATTTCACCATAATCATAATAATCTTCCTCAAATGCTTTAATCATAATTTCATTGAATCCAGGGCTAGAAAGAACTTATAAAATAATTCATGTTATTTCCCTATCTCAAAAATATCTTCCATGGCCATTCTCTGCTTATAGAACAAAAAGTGTTATCTACTGAGGCAGGAGAATTAGAGAAGGACCATATTGAGAAGGAAGGATGGAAAGTATTATAATTTTGGTATTGGACATCCTGAGTTTTAAATTTCTTATTATGGGTATCTTTAAACATACTCAACATTTGAAAGAAAAACATAATAAACCCCATATAACCATCATATAGTTATCAAGATATGATGGTGTTGTTTCATCTCTATCCACACTCTGCCTTCCCTCTGTGGATTACTTTGAAACCAATCCATAGTATCATTGTCATCTCATCTGTAAATATTTCAGTATGGACATAATGAATGTGATATGCTTTGTTCAACCTAACAAAATGTGAAATAATCATTTGGATATGTGGGTCTGGAACGTAGAGGGAATGAACAGTAAATGTTCCCAGGCCTCGTGGGATTCATAATAACAAAGGAGACAAACACATGTAATAATAGTTAACATTTATTTAGTGCTTACTATCTGTCAGGTACTCTTCAGAGAGATTTGCACTCATCAACTCATTTCCTCATGACTATAACCCTATGAGGGAGGTACTTTTATTTGTTCTACTTTATAGATGAGGAAACTCAGGGAGACATTAAGTAGTATCTTGCCAGAGGTCAGGCAGCTAATTAAGAGGCAGAACCTAGTATGACCCAGATAATCAGATGCACTGTGCTTCGTGACTAAGAAAAGGACAGTAATAAAGGGGAGGAACAAGTCCTATGATGGTATAAAAGTGGCAGTGATCAATTCTGCCCAGGGACAGGGAAACGGAGAGTGGTGGTTTCAGGGAAGGTTTCATGGGAAGAGACTGCAAAGAATGGGCCTGGAGCCCCTCACTAAATAAGATACCACTCAACGGATTCGGAATTCTGCCAACGGTATGTAGAGTCTCAATAAGGTGATCTGTCTACAAATGATAAAAGAACGTAGCCCAACTTGCCCATGTAAAGGTAAATAGGTATCGTTTCCATTAAGAAGTGATTTATCCACTAAAATTCAGAAAGGACAATTAATTCAATGATATCGAAAATGAAGCAACACAACAACAGCAAATGTGACAGAAATCTCTTATTTTCATGTGGCATCAAGTGGATTAAAATTTGAGGACATAACTTTAAAAATAAGAAGAATGCAATTCTAATAGTTTTCAACTAACTTTAGAAAATTTTACTAGACCTGTGTCTAATAAGATGAAATAACTCCACGGGAAGTCTCTGTACTTAGGCAAATATAAAATTATTTTGTAGCTCAGATACTCTGCCCATCTCCTACTGTTTGCCACGTGGTCACAAATGTCCTTGCACCATGTCAAGAATCCCCACTGCATATACAAGTAGGAACTACTGGACTGTCGACTTAAATGTCTTCTTCAGGCCTGCAGAACTCACTAGGGGCCATTACCATGCACCGTTACGGACATTGTTCACTGGCTTGCTCCCCCGTTAACTGGTTCATTGTGCTCCGATCAATAGCCATGGGTGGTGTCCTTCAGTTTGGTGAAAGACAAAATGCACAGGACAATTAAGGAAAGGATTTTATTCAAGCCATTACACTTAAGAAAATGCTCATTAATGAAGAATATTTCAAGAAAAGGAAAGGGGCCTGGGGTTTTATAGAAGCAAGCAAAGAAGTTGTCCATTAGTCTTATGAGAGTCACCAGGAAGGCTAGAGATGGTCTCCTCTGAGTTATTGGGAAAGAGCAGAGAGGAATATGCAAGAGCAGGCCTTTGTGGCTAGCCATTTCTCAGAACCCCGAAGGGGAAGGAGACACCTTAATTCTGGATTTTGAGGAACACAGGCTCAGATAAAGTTTGACACTGTCAGTCCTCCCTTTTTTGTTCCAGCTGGGTATCATTCATCACCAAACAACTCAGCAGCAATCGTAACCCTCCAGAATGGGGCAAAACAAGGTCTCAGAAATGGTTTACAAGGATTTTTGCTTGGTTCCTGCTAAAGCAAATAAGCAGCTGTAAAGAAGTGATGGTAAAGAGCAGTGGTTATAACATCCTGGAGATCAGGCCCCTTGAAAGAAAGATGCTTACAATGAAAAAGAAATGTCAGCATAAAAGTTTGTATTAAAGTGGAAAGCCAGGAACTCAACTCTTGAGGGCAAACAGCCCAGTGGGTTCCAAAAGGCCAGTGGAGGAACACTTTATGGTTAGACATTAGACACCACTGCTTGTTGAGTTTCTAGGAGCTCTTGAGCTAGGATGTTGATGCTTCTGGTCATGTTGCCCCCCAGGCCATACGTGATCCTAGCATTCCACCAGGCTTCCTTAATTGTCCGGACAGTGCCTTTTCAGAGAGAAATCAAACCTAGGACTGGCCTGCTGTGGTGCTGAGTTCTTTGAAGCAATGTCAGGTCATTGGGGTTTAGCTTACAGTATTTCTTTGTATCCTAGGGAAGAGGGCCAGCTGCCAAACAACTTAAGAGTCCTCACAGGGACCTGGATAGTTTGGTTCTAGTTCTCAGTGACACTGAGTCAGGCAGCAGGGAGAAAAATTGGAAACATTAGTTTGAAGGATTATGGTCAGATATTGAAGGGAACTGCAAGATTGAAAATCTGATAAAGATTGACAATTTGGAAAGCTAACAAGAACTAGTTCAATTTACAGATAGATACCCAAAGGGATTTTTCCATAGTTGGGAAGCGAGTCAATTAAAAGAGCCACCAGGCAAGATAGAGTTTGCACATGCAACTGTTATCCACAATTTAAAAGGATTTCTGTCTAAAGTAGCTCAAAGACAATGGACAGGGTCAGAATCTTGTAACCTAGAAGGATCTGCTCCAGGACATATAGTTTTTTTTTAGATACAAAATTTCTCTCTATGGTCACCCCACTTTTGGTCAAAGATAAGCTTAAAGAAAGGTTATTCTTGATCACAAAATCAGGCTAGTTTAATTAAATTTGGCATAGTTATCTAGATAGGGATAGCAGGAATGGTAATTTACCATATAGGCCATTTTAAGTTTGCTTTCTGGAAATTTTCACGAGGAATTTCAGATTGAACTTCTTAAAAAGTCTCTTCATGTTAGGATCTCAAGCTGAGAACTTGCTACCAGATCTCAGCTATAGTAGCTAAACATTTGGGCAAATTCCTCTCTTCTGGAGGTCACCCAAACATTCGGGAACTCATGGGCCTACCTGGAAATCACCTTTCTTACTCACCTGTGAGGCTGGGAATTTATAAGCCGGATGTCAGGGCTGTTTGCCCTTGAGAGTTTTGTAAACACTGACTCCATAAAGCTAACCTTAATTTCTTCAAAGTGTCCGGTCATATCTCATTAAATAAGCAACATTCTCAAATATGACATTCCAGGCAAAGCCTTTGTTGCATAACCCCTATTTTCAATTATGTCATGGTAGCAAGGACAGATTCTTACTGAACCTATGTGCAACCATTGCCACGAAAATAAAAATACCCGACCAGAAATTCTGAATTCTGGATTAATCAGGCAAGAAGAGTAAGATATCATTTGTGTATCTTTCAGTTGACAAAAACAGCATCCACAAAATTACCAGTTATAGAGAGCAGAAGAGGAAAGTAAGGACTTCCTTATTCCTCAGAAAATAGGATATTAGAAAAATCACATTCCAGACAAAAGCACAGTCATTCTTCATCAGCTCATTCAGTTTTACGTAATTAAATTTTGTTCTTCTCTGTCTGGGGCAGCAGTCTCATGAGCCCATCTGTTTGTCCGAGTTCTAGAAATCCTGACTCTGTCCACTGGTATGATCTCAGCCCACTTGTTTAAGTGATGCCAGCAGAACTCTATACCCCAAAGTACTTCTGGGTTGGAGAGGAAGTACTCTGGCCTATAGCTGATTGAAAGAGCTTCAGGGAAGCATCGGCATAAAACAAAGCATTATCTGTAGATGATGTAAGATTTTAAATGGCTGTGGTAAGCTTATCACTGATAATTTTCAGTAGTGAAATATTTGAGGATTGTTCATTACAAGGATAGTGCAACTGACCCCAAAAATGTGGTCGTTTATGTGGCATGCAAAACAAAATAAAGTTAATCCAAAAAGTTTGAGACAAAGTAATTACAAACATAATTGCTACTTCTATGTCAAAGAAGGAGTATTATATCTAATTTATAAAAATAGATGAACATTATCGTTGCAGAGAAAAAAACATCTTCAGATATAACTGTAACAATCCTGACGTGACAAACCATGAATATAGTATACCAGATGTATAGTGAGAATATTCAAGAATATGTCAAGAATATCAAAGAAAGAGATTCTGTAAGTCTGGAGTATGTCCTACACATCTGTATGTTAATGAAACTCCATAGCTGAGTGATGTGAATCCCAAATTGAAAATCACTGTCCCAAAGATGCCAGATTCAAATTAAAGAAGTAAAATTGTGATCAAGTTAATATTTTTAAAAAATACCTGAAATTGGGACACCTGAGTGGCTCAGTCCTTTAAGCAGCTGTATTTGGCTCAGTCATGATCCCAGAGTCCTAGGACTGAGTTCTGCATCAGGCTCCTTGCTCAGCAGGGAGTCTGCTTCTCCCTCTGCCCCTCCCCCTGCTCATGTGCTCCCCGCCCCCTCAAATAAATAAATAATATATTTTAAAAATACCTGAAATTATGACTGATAGCACTACACAATTGTTGCCTAATATTAGACAAAACAGAAGTAGGACTCTGATAGACAGAAACATGTCAGGGATAAAAAGGGTACTGAAAATTCTTCAGAAACATCTCATATAACACACAATTTCTGAAATATTTATGACATTGTATCCATACACATCTTACTTAGGGAAAGTTAAGCATCTCTTCTGGTGTGCTAACTCATCAGTGGAACGCTTCAAATATGCCTAATTATTTTTAGTACTTTTTTTTGCACAGAGAAAGGAATAAATCATGGTGATTTTCCAGGGAACTTTAAAATATATATGTGTGTGTGTGTGTGTGTGTGTGTACACACACACACACACACACACACACACACACACACACACACATATGGCACCTCCAGACTACACGAAAAGAAAAGGCAAAATGATAAGGATCTAGCCATGAAATGAATATCCATTCATTTACTCAGTGTAGTAAAGTTCAAAGTTTTAAGTTTCTTAAAGATCTTGCAAATTCTTTTCAAGCTGACATACTGCAAAAACATAATTATTGCTGAAATAAACTTTTTCAGAATAATGATTCAAATGGGTAAAACACAGATTAACATGTTTCAAAGTCTTAAACATTTACTAGAAGTCATGTTAGCTTATTCAATCAGTAAATCTGTAAAGTTGAGAAAGAACATACACAAGTAGAATAAAAATCTATGCTTACATTATAGTTAGCACCAATAAATCAGAGAAAACAGCTGTTTTCATGAAACCAAAATTATTAAGCTAGTATTTCTTGTCAAAACTTACCCAAGTTATGTGAACTCAAATTCTTAAGCTATTTCTGTGTTTATTTCTATCTTTTTGTCTTTTTTTCTTTCTTTTGTCTGAGTTGGTTTCTATAAGAATAGTTGGTTTTTTTTCCCACACTGGATGTGTTAAAGATCCAATTTATTTTTTTACTTCCGGGAATTTTAGGAATATTCAATTTATGTAAGTGCTTATTTATCTCTAAGCCAATCAGCTAGATCTCCTTCAAGCAATTTTCTAATCTGGTTTATTAATACCATCAAGAGATAAGAAAATATTACACACTCACACAATAAGAGGCAAAGGCCTTTCTAAGTTACAGATGTATAAACATACAGCTCACACACAGAGAAAGCTCAAAGTTTCAATTCTAAAATTTCAGCTATAAGTCAATCATAAACCCAGAAATACAAAACTCACCAGTCCAGACGTTTACTTCCTAGTTGGCATTAAATTCTTAGTTGATTGAGCTCAAAATAGACAAAGAGAAGAGATTAACCAAATTATCAGTTAACTTTTGCCCAACAGAGACAAGCTGTCTATAAACCATCAGCTTTTTACGGAGACCATCAAATGGTCAGAATAGGAAACCAAAAGACGATAGGACCAGAAATCAAATGTGTGCTCAGAAAGAATCCAGATCAAATCTCTACAGTGCTACCTATAGATATGGGAGTTGGCATGGGAGTTGGACTCACAAAATCACCAGTGAGGAGCTCAAAGGGCTCCAGCTGGCTCATTCCCTGGGTGGAATGGGGATCTGCAGGTGAGGTCCAATTCTAACCAATCATTGCACCCAACTGAGAGAGTCCCTGTTTACAGGGAGAATATGGGAAGAAAGGGGAGCCAACTCAGCACAAATGTCTAAGAAACTGGCCCCAATGCAGTGAGATGACTAAAAGCATGGTCACACCAGGATTCAAATCATGGATCCACCACTTATGTGACCTTTGGAAAGCTATTTTACCTTCCCAAGTCTCCATCTATTCATACATAGCATTGGAGATAACAGTACCTACCACCTAGTGTGATGGTAAAGATTAACATTCCACATAAAAGAACCCTCCAGAGACCAGCTTTTAATACTTGACACAAACCTTTCAGTGTATACCTCCAAATTCTCCTGTTTTTATCTTCACCCTCTGATATTTACCTCCTATTTTAGATACTATTTTAGGGCAACATTTTTTAAATTTTATGTGCGACAGAACTACCTGTAAAGTTGGCCAAAAACGAACATCCCTAGGTCACAAATCCCAGAAATGATGATCTAGTACTTGGTGGGACCCAGAAAACTTCATTTGAGCAGGTATCTGAGTGGTTCTGATGCAGCGTCCTTTAGATTATAAGTGAAAAAATGTTAACGTTAGCTTGTCTACACTCTGACTGCGAGCTCTCTCTCCATCCCGGGTTTTCAGATAGTGCTTCCTCAGAGCAGAATGCTCTTTCTTCACAGTTCTGCTGGTGAATTTTATTTATTCTTCAAGACTCCCTGCAAACGTTTTCTATTGTATGAAGTCTTCCTGGACTCCTCAAGGCAAAAGGGCTTTGCTGTCTCTACTCTGGTATTTATTTATACGACTCATTCCCCACTTGACAGTGAGTTCTTGTAGGGGACGGACTGGGTGTTATTTATCTCCGTGTCTTCAACATGTAGAAAAGGCACTCTTTCAGTGTCTGGTAATTGAAATGACAATCCCAACCCCATATTTTGGGGAGAATGATTGGAATCTCTCCCACCCTTGGCTTGAAGCTCATCTACAAGCCTGAACGGAGAACCATACAAAGGTTCAGTCCAGAAGACAGTAAGGTCTGTCAAGCTACAGAATGGAAAAAAATTTTTTGCAATACATATATGAGATAAAAGACTGGGCATCTCTGTGGGATACCAGTTTCTAAGAAACTGGTGCTCACACATCACTGCAATTAACCAGAAAAACAGAGCTCCTTAACTCAGGTTCCCACCAGCAACTCTTTTCATCACTGGCAAAACAGAACTTTATTCTGCTTCTGCTAAAGTAGATAGTACCCTTCAGTAGAAATAAAGACCTTCCTAGCCTCAACCTATCTCTGCTATTTTCGTGCATGAAATATATTCCTCGGGCAATGACAGATCGCTAATGGCCTCTGAGTCCAGCCACCTGACTATCACCCGAAGTCAGCAGTGATAGCCCACCGACATTCTGAACCCAAATAAGGCATGACGGGGTGCTCTTTCCAGGAAGCAATGCTTTATCATCACAGGCATGTCGCTGACCTCTACTGAAGAGTGTGCATAAAAATTGCTCTCCGGCTCTGGGCAACAAAAGAAGCCATGAAATGAAAGATTATTCTGAGTCAGTTGAAATGATACATTTGGTAATACGTCCACATAAGGAGCTTTACAAGCTCATGAATTTAAAAAAGCAGTTTCAGTGCTAGGAGTCAAGAGAGCAACTCCCTTTGGGGGGGGGCGTGGCCCCGCTAGGAAAGGGCCTGAGGGACTTGTGATGTTCCATTTCCTGGTCCGGGTGCTGAAAACATGGGCGTGTTCACTTTGTTGGAATTCTTGGAGCTGTACATTATGATATATGTTGTGTGTGTGTTATATTTCAAGAAAGTTTACCTCCTCCTCCCAAAAAGCATTTTTGTCCCCTTCCTTCACTAAATAAATGCTGAACAAATATGTACAGAATAATCATCTGAAGGAGTGCCAGAATTATATAACACGCCTCAAGGAGCCATATATGTCTTAGCCTGGCCTGGGCATCAGATGTGTATTTTCACTCCCTGCAGTTCACTTCATTGTTCCAAAACCTAGCTTTCTTCTTCAGAGCCAAGGCCTCCTGAGCAGTTTTCCCACGTAAGGTCCCCATCTTGGCTGCATACGGAAGGCTTCTCCAGAGCCATGGTCCTGCCTCAGATTCGTTTCCTTGTGCATGTTCCCTGGCTTTGTCAGGTCTTGACGCCATCCTGAAGATGGTAAAATGAGCCAAGTGATTTCATCTCTCATGGCACACCTTGAGGACATTACTTGGGTACAAGCCAATTTACTGCTCACAGCCTGAGAGACGTTTTTTTCCCACGAGCTAGCTCACCTCCCCCTCCTTCACAAAGAACTTCCTCCATGGGAAAAGACACATCAGAGAATACAGAGTATTGTAGCTAGTGGGAAATATGCTTGACATGAGAGATGCTGTCCCCACTCCCTCCTTCCCCGCCCACTCCACACTGATGTGTCAACTCTAATTTCTTACTAATGCTTGGGTTTCACTTGAAGCTTTCTTTACTTGCTAATGCCCATCAACAAATGCATCCAGGGAAAGAGAGAGCATCCAGAAAGACTGGCCTGGGTGTAAGCAATTCTTTGTTGCTGATCGGCCTTGAGCAGCTTGGAGAATTTGACTCCCTGAACTCTTTGACAGAAGTAGGTGCCCTGTGAGTGTGTTTGCCTCCACTTGTGACCTAGAACTAAAGGTGATGATGAGCCTCAATTGGCAGTATGTGTTTGTTGATTGATACTTGACTTCAAGACCAAGCTGAGCATTTGCACTCTCTTGGTTAATTCCACTGGTCTTTCCACTTGGTCAATTTCATGACTCTGATTCAGGGCCCAAGGAACCAGCATCTCCACTAAACTAGATACAACTGCAATACCAAAAGACTTGTGCCAAAAGATAGAGAGCATAGATGCAAAGAATCACACTTTCGTTGGTTGTAATAGTTCACAGTCAATTGGTTTTGGGAATTTTTTGTGTGTGTGTTCCTCCAAAAAATATTTTCAGAGATACTGCCTTCCATTTTTCAAGCAGTTTTATAAATTATCCATCTTTTATTTTTAAAAAATCATATGAAGTGTAATTTTTATACAGTAAAATGTTTAGACTTTAATTCTGTTACTTGGTGGGATTTGACAACTCTATAGACCTATCCAAACCAAGGTGTAGAACATCTCCATCCCCTAGAAAAATAAGTCATGTCCCTTTTCAGCAAGTAAACCCCCCACCCTCCCACACACTCTTCCTCTCTCCACCCTACCCCCTGATGGAACTTAGAGGAAATTATTGTTCTGATTTTTCTCACCATAAATTAGTTTTGCCTTTATAAATTGGAGGCATACGATACGCCTTCTTCTGGGTCTGGGTAATTTTGTTCAACGTGATGTTTTTGAGGATTGTCCATGTCATTGTTGGCATCAGAAGTTTGTTCCACGTTATTCCTGTGTAGTATTCCATTGTATAAATACATCATAATAAGTTCATCAACTCCGTCTATGGGTGCGATTGGATTGCATTCAGTCTGCAGCTCTTAATAAGGCTGCTACGGACATTTGTTGTAAAAGTCTTTGTGTGCTCATTTTTTTTTCTCCATTTCTCTTGGGTAAGCAGACTCGTAGGGCCATAAGCAGATATATGGTAACTTTATAAACAACTTCCAAAATTTTTCCCAAGTGTTCTTACCATTTTACACGTTGACTGGCAATACCTAAGAGTTTCAGTTGCTTCATACATGGAATCACCTATATTTTAATTTGATTTAGGCCCACATTGGTATTTTCACTTTTTATTATTTCAGCTCTCTTGATTTATGTGAAACCACATACTTTTGTGGTATCGGTTGGCAGGCCCCGGATAATCTGTGGTGCTTTTTCTCAAGCTTATGGGCAATTTGTTCTTTTCTTACATGTTTCTTTGTTCAAATCTTTTGCTTATTTTTACAAATTGGGGTGTTTTTTTATTTTTGGTTTTTAAGAATGTTATATATATTCTGGATGTGAATCCTTTATCGAATGTATGTATTATATGGATATTTTCCAGTCTGTGGTTTAATAATTCATTCTTTCATCATATCTTTTGATGAATAGAAATTATTAATTTTCATGCAGTTTGGCTTAGCAATTTCTTCTTTTATGAATAGTGCTTGTTAAGTCTTGTTTAAGAAACCCTTTGCTTTTCCAATGGTGATGATATTCTCATATGTTTTATCAAAGAAGTTTTATATTTTGTTTTGACATTCAGGTCTATGATCCATATCAAATTAATTTTTTTGTATGGTATGAAATAGAAAGTCAAGATTAATTTTTCCCCAAAACACTCAGGTGTCCCAGCAGTTCAGAAGATTTGTTCAAAGTCTTTAATTTCCTTATTAGAATGACTGGGTTGAAAATCAGTTGGTATCTATAGTAAATCAGTAGGCATGCTTCTCAGTCTTCTGTTCCATTGATCTATTTCTGGACCCCCTTCAGTTCCACTGACTATGATCTCATTTCCTGTAGCTTCAGAGTAAGTCTTAAAATTGACTAATATAGGGGCACCTGCGTGGTTCAGGTGGTAAAGCGTCTGCCTTCGGCTCAGTTCATGAATCCCAGGGGTCGTGGAATTGAGTCCTACACAGGGCTCTCTGCTCAGTGGGGAGTCTGCTTCTCCCTCTGCCCCTCCCCCCAACTTTGCACTCTCTTGCTCAAAAATAAATACATAAAGTCTTTTTTAAAAATTGGTTAATGTAAGTCTTCCAACTTTTTTTCTTTATCAAAATTGTTTTGGTTATTCCAAATCCCCTGGATTTCTGTATTTATTTTAGATTCAGCTTGTCATTTTCTTTAAAAGAGTCAGCTGGATTTTCGATTAAACTTAGATTGAATTTATCATCAATTTAGGGAGAATGGACATCTTCATATGTTGAGTCTACCAGCTTATAAAAATAATATTTCTTCTCATTTATATAGGTTTCATTTGTCTTGACAACGTTTTTTAGTTTTTAAAGTGTAGAGATGTGGCATACCTTTCACTGTATGTATTCCTAATTATTTAACTTTTTGGCGTTGCTATCATGAGCAATGTCTTAAAAATTATATTTGCCAATTTTTTATTGCTAGGGTAGAATGTATGCCCTAGGTATAGTGACTTTCTATCCTGAAGCTTTACTAAATTTACTTTCTAGTTTTAATATCTGTGCAGATTCCATAGTGTTTTCTATGCACAAAACTGTTTTCATTAATAACAGTTTGATTTCTTCCTTTAGAATCTTTATGCTTTTTATTGCATTTACTTTTCTGATAAAATTGCCACAGCTTCTAGAATATTACAAAATAGAAGTAGGAGCCGACATTCTTGCCTTAATCCCCATCCTAGTGGAAAAGGTTATTCCTGTGTAGTATTCCATTGTATAAATACATCATAATAAGTTCCATTGGTTTGAAGAATAGCTTGTAATTAGATGGAGAAAGGTTTCCTCTATTTTTATTTGCTGATAGTTTTTGTCATGAATGGGTGTTGAATTTCGTCTAGTGCACTTTCTGCATTTATTGAGACAATTGTTTTCTTCTTTGTTCTCCTAATAAATACACTCATTCAAATGACATTGATTCATTTTCACACATTAAACCAATCTTGCATTTCTGGGTAAATTGTAATTGGTCATGATTTTTATTTATTAATCATGACTTTTTGTGTGTTGCTGGATTTTAACTGCTAATATCTCATTAAGGATTATATACATATACATATATCTGTATATAATATATATTTAAGCATATATATATAATTTTAAAGACCCTTTCTGAAAATACCAATACTTCTTAAACTCTGGTTATATTAACTATTTTTCTTTGATAATTTTTTTGTGGATTTGCTTTCATGCTTTTTCATATGTTCCTTACCTTTGGATTTTCAGTGTCTCTTAATTTTAGATTTAGCGCCAGACACACACATTAATAAAAAGATCGGAGACCCAGACCAACTCTTTTACACCAAGAAGAGGGCATGTCTCCTCTTCCGTCAAACTTTTAGTATGGAGGTTTGATCAGTAAACTTTGTAGTGGGGGTAGGCTGAGACCCTGTTGCTACTTTCGTTCTTCTGTCCTGATCCCAGCCTTCAGCTCCTAGTGAATGAAGCCTTAGCGTATCTCAGAAGTACACCTTGCAGTGCTCCTACTCTGCCCCCAGCGGAAGCCTAGAGTGCCTTGTTGGCACTCTATTAGCTCTCCTGCCCTATCTCCAGCCTTCGGCAGCTTCTGCCTTGCACTCACCAAAGGCCCCATGTATCTCATATCTCCCAGGACTTTCTGGCCCCAGGCCTTCTCTGCAACGTCTTGTGTGCAGGTGACAGCCCATAGGCAAGAACTGGAGAGTGAGTGCGAACTTGATTTGTTACTAGGGCTCCTTAACCTCCAGTCCACCATCCCAGCCAAGCGTTGGGCCTCCAAAGTCCATCAGAAGTTCAACTGACTCCTCACCCCATCTATAGAAGACTCTTCCATAACCCACCCACCCTCAGCCAGGGCTTGAAGCAATCATGGGCCTCTCTCTCCTGAAATTCATCTCATTTAGATTTTCTTGCTCTACGGTTCTTTAAACCTTGCTCTAGGTTTCTTTAAACTGTAATTATGTAGCTTGTCTGGATGTGTTTTTGCAGTGATCTTTAACTCCTTTTTATATTCTAACAGGAAGCAAATGTTTAAACGTGGTGTTAAAAAAATCATTAGGCAATTGAAATTCTACACCACCCATTAAAACACACACACACACACACACACACACACACACACACACACACACGCACACACACTGTCCATTCCCTAATTTCTCTTAACTCTTGGCCCATTCAGCCATCCCCGTCACTTCCTCTTGCCTGCCTCTGGGAAGTCGGTGTCTCTCCATTAAGACGTTTGCTCCCCCGCCCCCGGGGGACACTTCTGATTGTTATAGCTGGGGAGAGAGTGCTATTGGTAAAGAGCGGGTAGAAACCAGGGATGCTGTTGAACATCCAACAATGAGTAGGCCAACCCTCAACAATAAAGAATTATCTGGTCCAAAATGCTAATGGTGCTGAAATTGAAAAACCCTCTCCTAAGGGAATATGAAAAAAAAGTTTTTAATCAACAAATTCTGGTGGCTACCAAGCCAATCGCAAAGGAATGGAAGGGAAATGAAAAATATATGTATTATCTCCCTAATCCTGGGAAGGCAGTGAGTGAATCTTACACATTGCCCCCATCTCCTGTCACAAGGACTTACCATGGTAACATCAGGAATAAATGTCTGCTGAATGAATACATGGATGAAAGAGTGAAGTGTAGGTGCCACCTGCTATCTGATAGGACTTTTTTATGAAGCCTCTCCCTGAGGCCTCCACTCCTTGTCAAAGGACAAGGGCATTTGAAATGTGTGGCCCAAAGTTCATACGGTGATGTTCTGCTTTTTGAAGTTAGCTAGTTCAGGCATCCATTCTTTTATTTTGGGTATTCTTTCAAAACCATCCTTCCATTTCTCATTTGTGACTGGCCACTGCCATGGGGCACTGTGTTGAACCCTAGGGTAACACAGTGAGGACCGCAGGGTCTTTGCTTCTCTGGGATCCTTCCCAGTATATGCTCCATGGAAAAGCACACACCCCCGAGTCACCAAAGCCATGTTCATGATGGCTATTCTGAAAGCGTGGCCTCAAATTTGGTTTAAAAGTCTGAAAAGATAAAGAGAGAGAATTGAATACGCAATAGTCTTGATGAATAAATTCAATCTGGGACTCCTGGGTGGCTCAGTTGGCTAAACATCCGACTCTTGGTTTCCACTCAGGTCACAATCTCAGGGTCGTGAGTTTGAGCCCCACTTTGGGCTGGGTGCTCAGCCGGGAGTCTGCTTCCTCTCTCTCTCTCTCTCTCAAATAAATAAATCTTTAAAAAATTTATATATGAATCTCAGCATTTTTTTAAACTAATTATCAGTAGAAATTTGTATCTTCCAAAATCACTTTGGGGACAAGATGCAAGGTTTACAACCACTTTACCCAGACAGGGAAGTACTACGAGTTAGACTGATGTTGGTTACTGGCATTTATTTTTGTTATTTTTGCTCTAGTTGTCTGATGCAAATATTTGGATGGATGATTTACAACCATGCTTGAGTCCTGAGGCTTTTTCACTGAGGCTTGAATAGTCAGTGAGGAAATGTCTTCTAAATATTACGATTCAAGTGATTTAAATAAATTATGTGTATATGTGTGGGCATGTATATCTGTGCTCTGCTCTGTACAAGACAGTTCCAGCAGCTTTCAGCTTTCCTTTAAAAAGCTTTACGGACTCATTAATTATGAAAACCTCGTGAGGGGATGAAATACAATTTCTTCATCTTTTTGACAACCTTTTAATGTTTTTCTCCTTAATTTTTCATGTGATTTTTTTTCTATAGATACCCTGGGTTTGTGAGGTTCAGAACTCTTAAAATTATACTTACCTGGCAGAGGAGACACCATGATCAAGCACGTGGTTTTACCAGGATGAGGCTTGTCCATTGCACTGAACCCCTGCAATTTCCCCAAATGTGGGAAACTCGACAGTATAATTTGTGGTAGTGGGGGCTGCGTTCATGCTCTCCCCTGGTAAAAAACAAACAAACAAAAACCTCTTAAAATTACCAGAGTCTTAAGAGTTCTGGTTGAGGGCGCCTGGGTGGCTCAGTGGGTTAAAGCCTCTGCTTTCGGCTCAGGTCATGATCTCAGCATCCTGGGATAGAGGCCCGCATCGGGCTCTCTGCTCAGCAGGGAGCCTGCTTCCTCCTCTCCCTGTCTCTCTGCCTGCCTCTCTGCCTACTTGTAATCTCTCTCTCTGTGTCAAATAAATAAATAAAATCTTTAAAAAAAAAAAAAAGAGTTCTGGTTGAACCAGGGGTAAGGACATGGCATTACTCGATCCCAGTCACAGATGAGTATTTGGAACACGCGCCTGGTTCCATACCCACCGGGAAGTAGGACCAACCCCCTGTCCCCAGCGCCACCTGCTCGTGGTCACACCTTCACCACACCTTGGGTGGTGCCTCCCAAGTGGGTTCCCGTGAATGAAGTCCTCTTAGAGACGTTAAGTGAAAGAGGGGAAACCCATCTCCGATGAAGAGGTCAGTCTGTCGAAGAAGCACAGAAGAGCGAGAGGCAGTGCCTAGTGACTTGTTTCTGTGGGGCTCGGGAACTCGGCACTAGGCGTGTCCCAGGTGTGACTCATGAGCGGGGAATTCATTAAATTAGCTTAAGGAGGCCACAGACAGTATTTGCTATCCTAGTATCACCCTCTATTCAGCCGAGAGCCCAGCTTGCCAAACAGGACTGCGTGACTCTGAATTGGAAAGAAACCATCTGTACACTAAAAGGCTGGGATTTTTGTTTACCTTGGTGCATACCTACTCTGCCATCAATCAGAGGGGAATCATTTCCTTTTTATTTCTCTCAAGATCTGGACTTAGGAATGCGGATCTCCTCACTGGGGAGCGAAGCCCAGATCCATGTGTCTTCTGTCCCCTCCCTACTGGTCTCTTTACTCCTGCACTCTAGCAAAGGAGCC